>VZUA01003867.1:15015-25507 GCA_013401035.1 Horornis vulcanius | reverse complement strand
CTTGTAATTTCTTGCAATTACAAATTATGTTTGTAGTGTTAATTGGAAGAGAATGCAGTAGTGCCTATTGAATGTTTTCTGTAATTACACTTTTGTGTTTTAAGCTCTACACAGTGATGTTTAATTTGTTGCAGTTATACTAGCTTTATGAATAAATTTATAAAATGGTCTATTATCCTTTGTTTTTAGGAAATCCTCTCCCGAGGAATTCTTCTTCCATTAATAAACCAGCTCAGTGATCCTGATTATATTAATCAGTATGTCATATGGATGGTAAGATTTAAAATGTTTAAAATTATTTGTATTTCCAGAACATTTTCATATAAGGTTTTACTCATGTTCCCTATAATCACAATGGATAAGTGTCTGGTATAAATGTTACCAATGGATATCCTGACAGAGATAGTGAACTTAGGGCTTCTATATTAAATTTTATACACACATACACACAGAGTCTATATATCTGCACTCTTCATTTTGATTGTTCAGCAGAAGTTGCCTGACTGAGGGCAAAAGTATCAAAAAATGTAAAGTTCACTCCTCTAACTGTTCTGCTTGGCTGTTTGGGGAAGTATGGCAGTAACCGTGGAGGTGTTTTCCCCTGCCTGTGTTTACAGTTTGGCCTTTCAAGCTTAAGAGGCCTCAAGAAAGAAAACTAAGAAACATTTATTTTCTGCTAAGGAATTTCAGGGAAATTGTTTTAGGACTGTTTATGTTAACGCTAAATAATTAAACTGAATGGGCAGAAACAATTTTTTTTACTTCGGTAACTCTCTAATACACCTGCAAGAAAAGACCCAAACTTTTTAAAGTAGTATTATATAGTAAAGCTAACATAAATAAAATATTTGTTCTTTAATTAACGTTGCAGATTCTTTGCAAAGCAAGTTAAAACTTACTCTTACATGTTATTATCCTTTATAGTTCATGAATTAAGTTTAATTTTTTTTCCCTCAGCTTCTCATTTTTTATTCATGTGTTTTAGTCTTACAGTATACATTCAAATTCTATGCTGAAAACACCCTTGCATTTCAAAGTTCTTATTAAGTCTGGAATGACTTCAAGTGTATGTGTATGATGTTTCCTTACTCCAGCCTCCTCCATTTCATGTAAAAGTTTTCATGCATTCTACAGGAACCTAGCTTTAGTAAGAAAAAATATTGCTCATCTGGGCCAGAACTTTCAATTTTCGATTCCCCTTTCCTCCTACGTGTGTTCTTTATTTGTAACTTGGCCTCGTTCTTTATTTACTGAGCACTGCCCCCAGCTGCATCCAGAGATAGGATTCTGAATTTTTTATAAAGCTTTCTGTTATGATAGTGATGTCCCACATAACTAATTTTCAAAATTGCTTTCTGAGATGAAGAAGCAAATGTGCTGGGCAAAAGATAAGGAAAAAATTTAATACAAGTCTTATGAAATGGAGCTTGTTGCAGAAATTAAGGTCAGAAGTAAAGATGACTGAAATAAGTCCTTGCTCCTTTTGGAACCTTTGACATAAAGTCAGATTTGAATGAAAAGATCAGTTTCTGGAAAATAGAAGCTTAATACCAGATTTCTAGGCATACCAATACTAATTCAGTTGCAATAAAATACAAAGCTTCAATATAAAATTGAAGTTAATTCAAACTTCTCTCTTCACTGTGAAATTCACAAATTTACAAAGTGTTTTAAGTTCAAGTACTGCCTGTATTATTACTTTTAAAAAGCAGATTTCTAGGGAGATTTTTCCATTAACTTTGGTCAATGGTATCCAGTCTTCATTCTTTCTGCTTAGTGCAGCTCATGTCAATGCACTTCGTAGGTACAGACCAAGAATTACATTTCCATATCAAAGTGAGCGTTTATAAGAGATGTGGGTGTAGCTTCAGATGGTAAAGGCAGCATTAGAACTCAACCCTCAGCACCTGTGGGCATGTGTTGTAAAGCTGCCAGCCTTTCCCTGATCTCCATGCTGCATTCACAGCCCAGTTTCCAGTGATCTTGGCAGCACAGCAGGCTTCCTTCACTTGCACGAATTCCTTTGAGTCCCTAGAACAGATTCACTCTATGCCAATACTGGTAAAATAGTATGTATTTAAATAGCTTAATAATATTTGCCAGGGTATCTGAAGTAGGGTTCCAGAGAGGAGTCATTTACTTTTTTTTTCTCCTCAGTAGTTTATGATTACATTGTAGAATGTTTTCATTCTTTTTGTAATTCTGTATCTTAAGAAGCCATTACTCTGGGAGCATGTGTACTTGCAGAGGATCATAGTAAAGCTGAACCTCACCGTTTTCTGCCTATTTAGCTATGGAGATAGCGGCAGAAGAAAGTGGATTGGATTTTGGAGATCTTCATTAAGGAGGTTGATGGACTTTCCATGTGTCTGTGTTGTACTTCTTGAAAACAGAAAGTGATGGTGTGAAACAGGTTTTGACTATGTATGCTTTTTCTGTCTTAGTCCATGTAAAATTTCAGTACCAAAAAGAATTGTCAAAGAAGTTTCAAAATGCCACTTTGGAGTGCTGTATCAAACTGTCTTACATTGCTTACACTGTAAAACTTTGTGTTTCAGATTCGTGATTCCAACTGTAACTATGAGGCCTTTATGAATATTATTAAATTAAGTGATAATATAGGAGAGTTGGAAGCAGTGAAAGATAAAGCAAGTGAAGAACTGCAATATCTTCGATCTCTAGATACAGCAGGAGATGGTTAGTGCTGCATTGTTTTGCAAAATATGAAATGCATTTACCAGCATGATCGCTGTAGAATATTGCAACAATTAAAAAGTAGAAGCTTTGGTGCAGCATAATATAAAGTATTTTATAAAAAAAAATTCATAAGAAGTGATAAAACTCGAGTTTTCATTTTCCTAAGTTTTGTTGGTTGGTGTGTGTTTGATTCCTTTTTGTAAGGAGAGAATTTGGTTAGCTGAGTGTATTTCTGTTAAATCAAAACTGCCTGGTGGGTGGTTCTGAATTTCAGTAATATTTAAGGTATTAATGGTAGTCAGTTAACCATTAATCTGAAAAAGGGAAGAGAAAAATATTTCTTCCTGTTCGCTTTCATTAGCAAGATATTTAAGCTGAAAAAAAAAACCCAACCCAGCAAGACTTTACTAGTCATCTGCATTGCTTAATTGTCTTTGTTTTTATTTTCAGATATCAACACTATAAAAAATCAAATAAACAGTTTATTATATGTTATTAAAGTATGTGATTCAAGAATTCAAAGGTTGCAGTCAGGAAAAGTAAGTGTTTTAATTTTTTTTTTAGTTTCAAAAGGGTGAGGTTGCAAATGACTGACTAGTTGTTCATTTTGCTTGTTTTATAACTAAGGGTTGATGGAGTTGGTATGTTTGGCTTTATTTAGTTTCTTAACTCTCCTTATTTGGTTTAGATGTGGTTGTAAGATAACATAATATTCTGCATGTATTGACTATAAAAATGATTAAACATTCTATTGCTGGACTTGAAGGTGTTGCTTTAATAGCAAAAAATGTCATATAGGCAGAAGAAAATGTGACAAAGATGAATTTAAGTTGTGGTGACCTACGGCCTATCAAATGCTAAAATTAATTCTTGTTAATTAATTTTCTGCTACTGTCACTGTTGATGAGGTATTTGGGGTTAATTTGACCTGTAGAGTATTACATGAACAGCAGTATTAAAATCCAGTTTATGTAGCAGAATAGCTGCAGCCTGTTTTGAAGGCAAATAATTAAGAAAACATGACCTTCTATTCTTGACCTTCATTTACTAGTGATTGTGAAACTGGTTAGTCATTGAGATGCTACTTTATTATATGTAATTAACTTTTTTTAACCTATATGCTTTGTGGTAAATAGAAGTTTTAAAAGTTAATTTACAAAAGCCTATGAACACACTGAACTGTGTCTTACAGGAAATAGATACTGTGAAACTGGCAGCAAACTTTGGAAAACTTTGCACAGTCCCTCTGGACCATATTCTGGTAGACAATGTTGCACTACAGTTTTTTATGGGTAAGTGTCAATTTATCTGATCTATTTTATTTATAAAGGATATGCTAACTCATAGGAATGTATATTTGGAATTGCTAAATGTCAGTACTAAGAATAGCCATCAATTTTGTTGGTGGTTATAGTCCTTTTCCATGCAGTAGATGGAAACAGTCCAGGAAGTTCCTGGAGTGCATGGGAGATAATTCCTGACAGCAGTTGGTGAGGCAGCCAACCTAGAAGGTCACCTGTCTGAACCTGTTGTTTGAACAGGGTGATGTGAGAGTTGGAGGCTGTCTTGGGCATAAAATGAACACCCTCAGTCAGTTTGCAGATGACACTTAAGTTGGGGAGGGGTGTTCAGCTGCTGGCAGGCAGGGAGACTCTCTAGAGGGAAGAAGGCTGGATTTGTGGTCCGAGATCATTTGTAGGAGAGTCAATAAAGCCAATGCCAGGTCCTGCACTTGTATCAATCCCAGGCAGTGCTGCAGGCTCGGGGCAGAGCAGCTGCAAAACTGCCTGGCAGAAAAGCACCTGGGGCTGCTGATTGACAGCAGCTGCACGTGAGCCAGGAGTGAGTCCAGGTGACCAAGAAGGCCAGTGGTATCCTGGCTTGGGTCAGCAGCAGTGTGGCCAGCAGGATTAGGGCAGTGATTGTCCCCCTGTACTTAGCACTAGTGAGGCCACACCTCAAATCCTCTTGAATTTTTTTGGACCTTCACTGCAAGAAAGACATTGAGGTGCTGGAGCATGTCTAGAGAAGGACAGTGAAGCTCGGGAAGGGTCTGGAGCACAAGTCTTATGTGGAGTGGCCCAGGGAACTGAGGTTGCTTAGGCTAGGGAAAAGGATGCTCAGGGGGACCTTATACTCTCTACAACTGCCTGAAAGGAGGCTGTAGTGAGGTGAGAACTGCTCTCTTTTCTGAGGCAGCTAGCAACAGGCTGAGAGGAAATTGCCTCAAGATGTGCTAGATAAGGTTTAGATTGGGTATTAGGAAATATTTCTTCACCAAAAGGGTGAAGCATTGGCTTAGACAGGCTGCCCAGGGAAGTGGTTGAGTCACCATCCCTGGAGGTACTTAAAAGAGGTATAGATGTGGTGCTTAGGAACATGGTTTAGTGGTGGACTTAGAAGTGTTATATTGATAGTTAGATTGGTAGTCTTGAGCGAATCTTTTCCAATCAAAATGATCCTGTGATTCTAGAACCTGTTTTTTAGAAATTCAGTTTGAACTTTGTCTCCATTTGTATCACGCTATACAAGCCTATTATAGTTACGTGGTAATGGTGGATTCACTTTTTACCTGTGTATTTGAGGATTCAATGCTTAGCTCCTAGACTTTGCTCTCAGTTGTTTTTTACAGATTATCACCATAATGTGTATATATACACATAAATATCACCAATATGTATATGTATGTATTTTTTAATTGACTCTATATGGAAAGTTTTCCAGATGTATAACCAGATCCTGGTGTTCCATTGTAGTCAACATCATAGAGAATTCCTATTCCAAGATGCACAACAGTAACTAAGGTCATGTGGTGTCTGTTTTCTGTAGATTACATGCAGCAAACTGGTGGCCAAGCACATTTGTTTTTCTGGATGACAGTGGAAGGATACAGGGTTACAGCACAGCAACAGCTGGAGGTACTTCAAAGCCGGCAGAAAGATGGAAAACATCAGACTAATCAGACCAAGGGTCTATTAAGAGCAGCTGCATTTGGAGTTTATGAGCAATATTTATCAGAAAAGGTAGGAGTAACTTAATTCTGCAGTTTGGTGTTTATACTTTGTACTGATGTTTCTTTGATAGCTATGGTTAAGTTAATATGAAATTGTTGCTAAGGAGCACAAGTTGCTTACATGTTGACATTTCAGCTATCGCTTGTGTATCTTCTCTCTCACATGTCAAGCAGGCTCATATTGCCACTGGCTGCCCTGTCAGATGCACTGTGTTCCTCAGAAGCTGACTTTCTAGAATACTCAAAGTAGAGACAATGAAAAGACAGAATAAAAAAATGTCTCTCTGCATATGCTGTCCTTTCCCTTCCTTTTATTCTGCCCTCCACCCTTGCCTGCCCTTTTAAGTGTTATTAAAAAAATGGAACTGAGTATTTGTCCAAACTTGGATTAAGATTGGATTATCAGATGAAATAGCTTCCTGTGTCTCTGCATTTGTCTGTGTAAATTGCTCAGACATCACCACTGGGTATCTTTCAATAGGCAGTAAGGATCCTCTGTGGAAGAAACCACTCATCAACTTGTGTTGACAAAGCATCTTTGTTCTGAATTTGTGTGTATGTAAAAATCACCTCTCATTCAAAAATGGGCAGTTGACAAACTGTTAGCCTTTCCTCAGATGTTTCAGGACTTCATCCTATTACTTTTTTATTGGCTCATTCTTGATTTCTGAATCTAAATCTTTTTCATAAATAAATAAAAACTGTTCACAAATCTGAGTAAATCTGATTTAGGTACTTCCTCAAAATGTATGTATAAATTGTTTTTGAGGCAATTCCTAGTGTTTAATAGTAAAACTTGCAAGTTTTCATACAAACTCTGAATTTAATTTTGGGGGTGGAGGGGATCTGACTCCTGTTGTATTTTCTAGACAGTTACAGAGATATTTGTGAAGAAGAAATTTAGTTTACTTAGAGAGTTGCAGCATTGTACTGGATTTTATTTGTTAAAGTAGAACTTTATTATTTTTATGCTGCAAAAGTTGATTTAGATCTCTATGACAGGCATCTCCAAGAGTTAATATTGATGACAACTTAGTAGCAAAACTTGCAGAAACACTGAACCATGAGGATCCAACACCCGAAATCTTTGATGACATTCAGAGAAAGGTATACTCTATTCATCCTTTATTTCATAAGAACTCTTAATGCTATAGAGTATAAAACATAATTACAGATGCTGAAAAAGAAGGAAGCCAGATATCTAAACCCTAAAACTTCTGTTACCATCTTGCTGTCCTATGAAAATCACACTCAAAAATTGTCGCTAAACTTTTGCTTTGCCATTTGTTAGTCAATGATTTTCAAAGCAGTAGACAGGAGCAGGTGTCCTTCCTGTATGAATCTAAATATGAAACACAGTTTAGAATTATCATGTTTTTATTTGTGTTAATGCACCATTTTAAGAAGAATGGTAGAGTAGACTAAGACATACTGTTGTTGTTCAGTTTTACTTCTCATTTTCAAAGGTGAATGTAATTCACCCATATTAAAACCAATAGCTGTTTGCAGAAATTAGTTTGACTGGTCCATTTCTGCAATGTGCACAGTGAAGCACTCAGAAACAGCAAGTACAGAAGAAAAAAACCAGTATATTTGCTACCTGCATATGTATACTTTATCACTCAAGTCTAACATATGTATTTAGAAAAGAAAAGTGAATGATTAATATTCTGGCAATAACTTACATACCCAGTCTGAAATGTTTTTATTTTAGATCGTTACTTTGTTCTCATTCCTGCTACAAATTAGTGATATGAGCTGTAGAATTTAGAATCACACTGTTGTACTTGGGACTCCCATTTAAGACTAATTAAAGCACCTTTTGAAATCTGGGCCTTGCTTGTGAATTCTGCTGAAGACCATAAATTTCCCATATGTTACAGAAGAAATTAACTTCCTCAAACCTGCATGGATGGGGCTTTTTCTGTTTTTTCTGGATGATAGTACTTGAACAGTGGTCCATGGGAAAAAAAAATCATTAAAATAGTATAGAATTGACATGAATAGCCAAGCATTATGAATTAAGTCCTGCTATGTAAAGATATTTTTTGTGTATATGTATATATACTGTATAGGCTGTGAAGGTAAATTGCTTGAGGTGGTGTGGTTAAATCTTTGTGGCTATATTGTATTGACTAAACTAGAAATAGTCAGAAAGGTCACAAATGGTGTCTTCCCTCCCCTTCTTTCCCTCTTCTCGCCTCTTGCCCTAAGTGTTTACGCTTTCTACATGTATGGTTTATCCACAAGGAGGGGCAAAGATAACCTTTTATGAAATGGATAAAGACCAAATAGGTTTATACTGCAATTGGAAGGGTTAAGAGCAGAGGACAGAAGCATTTACAGCTATTGTGCTACTTCCCTTCCTAGATGTGCACGTCTGAGTAGTTAGATATTACCTGCTAACCTTTCCATTAAGAATAAGTCAGAGACACGTATGCAGAGGTACTTCTTGTTCAAGTAGAATTTATGAAAACTAGTCTGATAATTAAAAAATGCAGTAAGTGTTTCTGAAGTTGGCATTTTTGTTTCAATAAGGTGTATGAGTTGATGCTGCGAGATGAGAGGTTCTACCCTTCGTTCAAGCAGAATGTTTTGTATGTGCGTATGTTGGCTGAGCTGGATATGCTGAAGGATCCCAGTTTCAGAGGATCAGATGATGGTGAAGGAGGTGAGTTCTGTATCTCTAAGTGGTATTTCATGGGACCATTCTTTTCTCTGCTTTAAATGAAAATAAAAAAATTATCCACACTGTTTTCAGGAAATTAAATATGCCTGTGGTGTCTCTGATATTTAAGTTAATTCTCCTCCTCGTGCTTTGGGACTCACATAGGGTTTTCACTGTAGTAAGTGTATTAATCTTATATAAATTCTTGTCAGGTCTTGGTAACTAGTTTGTCACTAAAATAAATATGCGATTCTTCCATTCTACTTTTTTCTTTAAAATATTTTAAACTCTTTAATGTGTTGGGTTCTTTTAATGCATAACTATGCTCCTCTCTGGAAATNTTTAAAGCAAATAAAATAGTTTTTTCTTGTTAACTGAAGTAAAAATCCAGTGGAAGTTGTTTTCACTGTTAAACTAGCTCCTTAACAAAGCAGTACCGTGTGGGGATATAAACTTAAAAAAAGTTATCTGATATATTTACTTAGAATCTGTATAAACTTACATTTCTTTAAGTGTCTTTACTGGAAATTTGAAACACTTGCATGTTGCATGTAGCATTTTGCCCAGTGTCACAGTTCTCCTACATTTTCCATATTGTTTACTGGATGCATTTCTATTTATGTGTGGCCCTGCAATGGGGGAATATCTTCTAAGCTGGTTTTTCCTTTCCTTTCCTTCTCTGCTCCCAGAATCTTTTAATGGGTCTCCTACTGGCAGCATAAATCTGGTAAGTGCTTGGATTTTTTTTTAAATTTTTTTGTCCTCAACAGTAGAGAAAGTGTGATAAAATAGTTTAACTTAATGTACGTTTCAGGTTTTACTTCACTGCATTTGAATTTCTCAAAGTTTTTGAAACAAATTGGAACACATAAGTTATTCTGTAAGATAAAACTTCTCCTTTTTTGTGTTTTCTCATGTGTAATGAAATTTTACATTGTTTCTCACAGAAACAGTTTATGGAAAGCATACTTTCTTATCACTATTTGTTTTTTTTTTAAATAGATATAAATTTGGAGTTACATAATAATAGGTGAAAACAAATCCTTTAAAACAGAAATCTCAAAGGATTGAATTCAAATAGACTTTAAAATGAGGCATCTAATTATATTTTTGGGTTTTTATTGGGTTTTTTTGGTTTTTTTTTCATTAGAACTTGATTTGGAGACATTAAGGTATCTGGAGTTTATTCTAGCCATGAGTCTTTGTTTTTTTTAATCTGCCCAATTTCAAGTTAAATTTTAATTTTTTAAGTGATTCTTGACCTGTGTCAGTTTGTCAAAACCTTTTCTTTGTTAAATGAGTGTACTTAAACCAAAAATGCAAATACAGTTATTTAAAAAGGAAAAATCATAGCAAATTTGCTCTATATCCTCCCCATGTTTCTGCTGACAGTGTGTAGCTGAGCCACAAGGTACACAAAATTCAGTTGGGCATATGAGAGTACGTTTTCAAACCTTTTAGTTTCATGGAGGTTTACATAGAGATTTAGAGTCTGCATGCAATTTCCTGGATTATGTGAATCCTGGGCCCCTCTAGTTTGTTCTTGGTAGGTGCTGGTCATGCTTGCATGCAAAGGAATGAGTGTTTTCTAAAGGAGTACGCGTAACATTAATGTAAATATGTGTCATTGTAGGGATTGGTTAGGTATGGGGTTTGGTTTTTTCTGGGTTTTGGATGTTTTTTAATTTAAACTGTGATTTTCTTTCCAATTATTTTTGTGTTGTTGATATTTTGAAATGTAAAGAAAGGGGAGGTGTTTAGCTAATACAATTCATGCAAACTCCTGGTAGATGCAGAAGGAAAAATTAATTTAGCCATATTTTTTCACAAGAGCCTTTTAACTGACTAATCTCTTTAAAAGGTCTTTCAACTTTTAAGTATTCTTTCTAAAAATGTTGTGGCATACCAGAATTATGTTTTATGGATGAGGTTTTGTCATTGTAGTGGCTTATCTGACTAGTGGTTATCTACTGCTTTGTTTCAAGTGACTTTCCAAGCTACGTTACAAAGTCCTAAAGTCTTTACCAAGCACTGTTGCAAATAGGTATTTGCATGGGACTCTTCAAAGACTTGATTTTTGGTTTTGTTGTGACAAGGGTATTTATAGAATACTA
>VZUA01003863.1:11357-28670 GCA_013401035.1 Horornis vulcanius | reverse complement strand
CAGAGATGCTACAGGCAAAGGATCACTAACTTCAAATTACTATGTTACAACTCAAAACCTATTCTGCATTCAAGTTTTTTCTAGTTTTTGCATGTGAACTGACCTTTAGGAGGAAAGATATTACCGAAAAAAAGTGTAGAAATCCACACATATAATACACCAGGAAAGTTTACAAGAATAAAACGTCACTCTTGCAGACTTCTTTCCAGCAGATAAACTCATTGCTGCTTACATTCTTCCTCCTGCAGAGTTGGTGAACCAGTACCTGCAGAGAATATTTTCCTTAACTTTAGGAGCTTTCGAAATCTAGAAAGCAAGGACATTGATGGATGAAGGTCTTCTGGAGGCTTGACATTCAGTTTGTGAGAAGTGGATAATGCAAGCTGCAAGGAAGGGCACAGGAAGAAATTCCTAGTTACAGTACCAAGAGTTGTTTCAGAGTCAGAAAGTTCATTCCAGAACAGAAAATAATTGAAGTGGGACCTTTTCAATTTTACTTGATACATCTTTCTGGTCAAAAGACATAAAAGTAGTTTTTCATAAGTTAATTTCTTCTGCTTTCTTTGACAATGGTTATACAGATGTGCAGTTTTAGAACAAAATGGAGGTCATAATTAGATAGAGCTAGATTTTCATAATTTATTTCATTCTATGCTGTGGTTTTTTCAGACAACAAGGATCTTGTTAAACTTTCATCTTTAGAAAATGTTTCCGGGAAGGTTGAGAGAAATGCTTTTTGCTTCAATTCTTATTTGGAGAATAAAATAGGGTAAAGGCGACATTTGTAATCAGAATCTGCCAAGAACTTGCTTGCTACTTGCTTGTTTGTGACAAAAGAAATTATCATGTTATGTCAGCCAGTGTAACAGGTACCATCCCTTTATGTGTAGAAATTAGCCAGTTTCAGAGAGTTGTTATGATGTGAGGAACACTTGCATGAGTTCTGTCCAAAGTCAATGCTTAAATATATTTTTGAACAGAAAGTGGTGGTCATGTTCAGGTGCAAAGAAAGTACAGGAGAATACAGTTAATATCAGAATCTGAAATTTTCCAGGCACTGTCATAGAATGCTAGAATGTTAGAGTGCTAGAATATTTTGGGTTGGAAAGGACCTCTAAAGATCATGTGGTCCAACCTCCCTTATAATAAGCAGGGAAGTTTTCAACCAGACCGAGTTGCTCAGACCCCTGTCCAATTTGACTTCGATTGTTTCCAAGGATGGGAATCTACCACCTCTCTGGGCAGCTTGTGTTTCAGTGTTTTACAACACACATAATATTTTTTTTTTCTTATATCTAGGCTGAATCCACTGATCTAACACTTTAAAACCAATACCCTTTGAGGTATTGCTATAGACACCACTGCCATGTTTGTCCCCATTTCTCTTATGGGCCTTTAGGTATTGGAAGGCTGCTGTAAGACCTCCCCAGAGAATTCTCTTCTCCAGGCTCCCCCTTGAATCCTCTTCATGGCTTCTTCTGCACTCAGTCCAAGAGGTTCAATGTCCTTCCTTATTGGAGGGCACCAGAGCTGGATGCAACACTCCAGTTGAGATCTCACCAGAGTGGAGCAGAGGAGGAGTATCATCTCCCTCATGACGCTGCTTTGGATGCAGCCCAGGACACGTTTGATTTTCTGGGCTGGGAGTGCCCATGGCTGGGTCATGTCCAGCTTCTCACCCACCAGCAACCCCAAGTCCTTCTCCCCAGGGCTGCTCTCCATCTGTTCATCCCCCGGCCTCTGCTGATACCTGATATCAGGCCTTTTCCCGGTCCCTCTGCATGACATCTAACCCCTGCAACATGACAACCACACCACTCAGCTTGGTATCTTCTGCAAACATCCTGAGTGTGCACTCAATCCTGCTGTCTAGCTCATCAAGATATTACACAGTAGGGGTCCCCCTGAGAGACTCACAGACCTCTACCTGGGCTTTCAGCCATTAAGCACTACCCTCCTTTCTGCTTCATTGCCATTTGCACCCATAAGAAATCCTGAGGGGTTAAATGTATAAGTCAGATGTTGGATATAATTTATACCACTTACATATTTTCCTACTCAAATACTTAATGTCAGCAAAAGAGAAGGCGTTTGGACTTAGTGGGAACAAAAAAACCCCAGACACAACAACAACAAGAACAGAAGGACTGTTTTTATAGTACATTTAAAGGCAGACTTCAGAGAATGAAATATCAGGAGCTAATTAGAAGTGTGGTTGCCTTGTAGGAAAGGAACATATAAAATTTGTCTTGTTCTTGGCAGGAATAATTCTACATGGATATCAACAAATTCCACATGATTTGCTGCTTACATGCTAAGTTACTCCATTTCAGATGAGATCTGACAAAATTTGGAGGTTTTTTTGCATCAACATGTTAAGCAGTTTCAGAATCTTTGACCATTTGTTTACAAGCCATAAGCTGAATATAATCTTTTAAAATGTCTTTTTGAAAGCCATGTTCAATAGTTGTAAAGTGTATAGCAAGTAGGAGATAATTATTATTCTTTAAAGAATAGGGCTGCTAAGTAATGAGATAGGAAGATTGTAGCACCTTGACAAGTCATCCTTAACCACATTAATTAATAGGGAGAATGCTGTGCCCATACAAATGAGAGACCCTGATATCCTAATGTTAAGAAGAAAGCATCATCTTAAGAAGTGAACTTTTTATCTCTGTGTATGTATGCAGAGTCCTAAGTGATATAAGAGCAAGATCTTGATAGTTATTAATCTTTGATCCAGGTAGAACCACAATATAAAACTACGAATTTAAAAACAGATTTAACTAAAGAACAACTATGCATATAGAATAATAAAAAACTTTTAAATGCTTTTTCTCAAAAAAATGCTTCTTAAAGGCATTTTTTCTTTTCCCTGAAAGCTGGAGATTACCTTTATCTGTCTACTTGCTTTCTCTGTAAATTTCAAACTCCAGCAAAGAAAAGATGGTTCTTTGCTTTGGCCACTTATCTAGTGAAGAGTACTGCAGCACAGGAAAATATATCTTTGACTGTTTTCATCTTAAATAATCTCTATAGTTCTCTAGTAGGCTGAACTTCTTTGGATATCTTTTCAAAGAACACTTTTCCAGAGATCCTATCTGCAGGATGGAACTTCAAGAGTGACCAAGAAACCTGTGAAGGCTGGGCTGTCACATCTTTCTATCAACCAACAAGATAACCAGTGAAATCCAAAGATCAGAGATAGTTGTGAGAACAGGTGAGAGAGTTTTACTGTATGGCAAGAAGAGAAATGGAAGAAATAATCAACACAAATCAGATCTCTGATGTTCTCTGGTGGACTAGTCAGACATGGGTCCTTTTGCAGTCCATCATTTTTCCCAATCCTGGACCTCAAACATGGGCCTTTGACACATGCAGAAATGCCCATGTGCAACCCTCCCTGCTCCAAAACATTCAGTGACTCTCATTCTGTGCAGGCATTTATATAGATAGATACATTCTGGACAGAAACATACATGTACACAAGTTTATCACTTGTTTTAAGAAAAAACAACACTCAGGTAAATGGGTCTAAAAGCAAAATTTCATGTAGATTTAAATGTTTAGACCTAAATTTAGACTCAAGTGGGCTATTAGATTCACTTTCCTTTTTTGTAACATTTCAAAGATGAACTCCTGTTAAAGAAAAGACATCATCTTCTTGCTGTTAAGTAACTGTAGCTCCATATATAGGAAAATTATTGATGTATTGAGAAATGGAAACTTGTTTTGTATACCCACAATAGCAGTAAATCTCCGACTGCTTTCAGGTTGCCATCTCATTCAGCATATTTTCTTTTGGTTTCTCTGTGATTTAAATGGAGAAGTACTGCAGTAGAATGTTTCACAAACACTTGATCTCAGTTTGCATCAGAAAAGTGAGTGCTGAAATTAAGATTTGCTGCCATAGTCAGAGGAAGAGGTGGTGTCAGGGTCCACAAGTGTGTGAGGAGACCTGATGGTTCGTTTTAGGGATCTCAAAGCACAAAAGACACAGCAGGGGACAACTCAATTTGCTTATCCAGAAATGCACCTTTATTTAGTGCCAACAAATGTGACAGTGGGGAGAGAAATAAAGAATAGTGAGAAAGAGAGAAAAGAGGGGGAAGGGGATTATAGCTACCAACTTGGAGAGACAAGTCCTTGAGGCCAATGATGCCTATAGAAGCGGTGTTCTCCAGTGGGGTGATCACAAAAGTGAGCGGGGGTCTCCAGAGTTTTTATAGGTTGGTCAAGGTGAGAAACAAGNGCAGCAAACATCTCACCTCAGACAGAACCCCTGTGTAGGATTTTAGGGTCTCAGTCCCAGTCCTTGGGGGTCTCAGTTTCTGTCCTTGGTGATGGTCGTGAGGCAAGAAAATGACATCTCTGTACACACTCTGACGGGTGGTTTCCATTCTTTCTGTCAGAAAGGGATACTGTTGAGGTAGGGAGCTGCAAAACACACTGGTGTGCCTGTATGGATGTCAGGCTGACCTGTGAGTCAGAAAATTTGTGGCAGGACTTAGGGCAGGTAAACTTTTACTTCACTTCCATTCCTGCTCTCCTGGAAACTTGGTGGCAGTACTTTCCCTCGCTGATAAACTCTGCAATCCTGGAGTGCAAGTGGCCTCCCTGCTGCCTCCCAGGCTTGGAGGAGGTGTTTCTTTGTGTATTGCCTGCTTCCTTGTCCACTTGCTGTACAAAACTGATGTACCCTCCTGAACTGGTAATGTGTAGACTTGGCTTTAGACTTGGCTATGAAGAGGAAGAGGCAGTGACACATGCTTCAGCTAACATGGTTTGTGGGCTAGAGGTGCAAGATGTGCTCTTTCAGCTTGTCTGATAGTAAATGCTGGGCAACCAAAGACTTTTGTCCTCCTGAACATCCTCTGCGACTCTCACTTTAGCTGTTGAGTTCTGCATCTATCAGAACAAGCACTGAAGCAAGCTCAACAGTAAGGATGCAGCCATGCAGGTTTTAGTACAGTGCTTGTGCCTGACTTATGTTGTTTCTTCTTAATTGAAGAAATGCTCTGGGTTGCATGACAGAATAGTGGTCCGACTATTGCTGTATAATATATCTTTGCTAGGAGTTTGACAGAAGCCTCCTTGGTATGACAGGAATGGCTTTACAGACTGTTCATTGTGCTCCCCGGACCACAGTGCAGGAAGCATTGTTCTATCTCACCAGTCAGTAGCCTTTATTGTAATTTTTGTTTTTCTCTTGTGTCTGTACAACTCCAGCTGACATCTGGGCACTCTACATACTAAATCCTGGTCCCTAGTATCAGTTTATAAAAGTAGAGATATTTTTATTTCCTTAAAATTAAAAGGAATCATTGCTGTGTTTTCAGACTTTCATTTTGTATGCTGTTATTTATAGGCATATAGGCATATAGATGAGTGATAGCTGCATGGAAAATAGTACTGGTTTTTGCCTGTGCTCAAAGCAAATACTGACTGACGTAGATTAGTTTCATCTTTATATTTTTCAATCTGTATTTTTACAGATGGCTTATGTTTAAAGGACTGGTTTGAGAATCAGAGTTTAAATATCAAATTCAGCCTCATATTTACCATGTAATCTTAAGCAATTTGCACAGTAAGTTGCAGAAGCAGCAGATGTAGGAGAGCTGAACTTTGAATTACCTTGTTCCCATCATGAAGGTCTGGAGTGAAGTGCTAAAACTCTCCGTAGAATAATGCCAAGTATATTAGACACACTCCAACAGATTTTAAAATAACCTGCTAAGCAAATCCAGTGTTGTTGGCATTTTTCTGGCTGGAGACAGCCAACAGGAAAAGTGTGGAGCAAGGGAGTGTTATAGATCTTTGTCTATGCCACATCAAGAACCTGAAATCCTTTCCATCTTCAAATTCGCTTTCAAAAACCCACACAAATGAAAAGAGGGGGTTCCTTTCTATTTGCATTGCATTACAGAGCTCATGAACTACATTCCAGACATGGAGCTAATGCCTCTCTAGAGAGAGTGCCATAGCCTGTATCACTTGCTGAAAAGATTCAGCTGTGTTCAAAGTGCAAAAGGGGGACTTTTTGTGAAAGAAGGACCTGGATTTCAGTGAAAGATGAAATTTATGTGTTTTCACCCTGTTGCTGTTTTGCAACTGATTTTATATTGCCTTTAAATGCTATGCTTTTCACTGTTAGAAATTGAACATCATCAACACTCTCCACTGCTACCCTTTCACTGAGTTGTTTCTAAAGCAAGACATAGCTGGATGGTAAGGGGTTTGTCCCTGAAATGCCAAGGGTGCAGCAAATACAGATTTGAGCATCACAGATCATTTATAAATAAGGATGATTCTTGACTGTGAAATAAACTCAGAACTGTCCTCACCTGTGAGACATGCTTCTAGGCAGTCTTGTGGATTGGATAAATATGCTGTGGAGATTTCAATGTTGAAAAGAAAGTGTTCAATTTAAATAGCTGAAAGAACATTGAGGATTATCTGGCTTCCAGATGTTTAATTGCTGCCAAAATTGTTCTTTCAAATTCTTAGCTACCTGATGGGTATTGTCCTTTCAATTATGAATAATAGAAAAGCATGAAAATGAACATAAATACATCTATGATTAAAATACATATTTTAAAACTTGTACTTCACATGTGTATCAAGAGTATAGAATTGGCAGAAAAAATTGTGCTTGAGATTATTTTTTGGCTTTAGACAATGATTTATTTATTGTAGTTGTGAAAATACAATACCTCTGGGTAAAGAGGTCATCATGTTAATGTCATCACTGTCATCATCAATAATAACAACAATAGTGTTCCGACATTAGTGGAACTATATTTTACTTACATTAAAATAGCTAATAAAATTCAAGATCCCTGATTTCATTGCAGTCTGCCTTGCTAATGCTTCTACACTATGTATATAAAGTAGATATTGTACTATTTGTTACTTGTTAGATCCTAAGAGAAATTTGCATTTTTCAAGAGCAAACCTCAAAGCACTATATAACAATTGGCTCTCTGTAATTGATTTTGAAATATATTGAAAACATAAACCCTTCACCTTGTGTTCAGTTGATAGTCTTTTGTCCTGAATGATGTTTTCTGGTACTGGCAGCTGCCCAAATACATTTGCATTTACTGTGACATCAGTTAGTGTGGTATCCTTTATAACATTAATCTCTTTTGCACTATATGGGACAATAAAAAATGGAACCACAAGAATGTTGTTATACATAACTCTATCACTAACCAGGCTGAGCAATAGTATAACTAAGATAGGTATTTTATTTGTTCAGTTTTAATTTTATTCAGAGGGTTTGAAGTGCCCCCTCAGTCAGTTTGCAGCTGACCTCAGGTTGGGCAAGAGTGTTGATCTGCTCGAGGGTAGGAAGGTTCTGCAAAGGGATCTGGACAGGCTGGGTTGGTGGGATGAGACCAATTAGATGAGGTTCTACAAAGCCAAGTGCCATGTCCTGCCCCTGGGTCACAACAACCCCAGGCAATTCTACAGGCTGGGAGCAGAGGGGCAGGAAAGTTGCTTTGCCTAAAAAGACCAGGGGTTTCTGGTCAACAGCAGCTGAACATGAGCCAGCTGTGCCCTGGTGGCCAGGAAGGCAAACGGCATCCTGGCCTGGATCAGCAATAGTGTGACCAGCAGGACAAGGGCAGGGATTGTCCCCCTGTACTCAGCACTGGGGAGGCCACAGCTCAAATCCTGTGTTCAGTTCTTGGCCCCTCACTACAAGAACGACACTGAAGTGCTGCAGTGTGTCCAGAGAAGGGCAATGGTGCTGAGGAAGAGTCTAGAGGGCAAGTCTTATAAGGAGCAGCTGAGGAAGCTGGAGGTGTTTAACCTGGAAAAATGAGGCTCAGGGGAGACCTTATCATTCTCCACAACCACCTGAAAGGAGCGTGTAACCAGGTGGGGGTCGGTCTCTTCTCACAAGAGACAAGTGACAGAATAAAAGGATACAGTCTAAAATTGAGCCAGGGGAGGTTCAGATTGGACTTCAGGAATACCTTTTCACAGAGGGAGTGATTGGGCATTGGAATGGGCTGCCCAGGGAGGTGGTTGAGTCACCATTTCTGAAGGTGTTGAAGGAAAGACTGGATGTGCCATGGTCTAGTTGACAAGGTGGTGTTCAGTCAAAGGTTAGACCTGATGATCTCAGAGATCTTTTCCTGTTTAATTGATTCTGTGATTCTGTTATCTCTGACAATGGGCTCAGCTGTAGCAAACTCCAAAATTAAAGTACTTTTGGGTCATTTAGACCTTCACTATTGTTTTCCCATGCTCTTTTGCTCAAGTGCTAGTGTAGCTGAAAGCAAACGCGATGACCTTTGAAGCAGTACAGCCACGGTGTTAGTAATATTACAGCAATTTTCTGTTTCATGCAAAGATAAGCATGTTGCTTACTTCAACAGCAATTACTCTTCTAAAGAAAAGAAAACATTAAATTACTCTTCTTTAATATTTTGTCCTTCTTTAATATTTAATAAAATGCAATATTTACAAGAAGGTCTTAGAGAACTCAAGAATATTTCAAAGGACCATCAGAAATGCAGAAGTTCTAAATAGTAAAACCAAGACAGAATTCACATTTTTTCTCAGGTACACTGAGTCAAATCCTGTTTAGACTATCTGAGTTAACAATGTTTTGACAAAAATGAATCAAGACAATTAAATAAAACACACTAATACATGACACTCCAAAATCATATACCATCAAGGAGTCTGGGTTTCCTTGTTTTGAGTTTCATTTGTTAATTACAGTGTATGGAGTCCCATGTGAGCAAAATAATTTTTGAAATACATAGGTACATAAAAACATAATTTTGTTGCTATCATAGTGGTTTGGAAAGTCAGTCAAAGCCTAGCTTCTCAACATCCACAGGGGGAGGTTAGGATGTTCCTGAGTTGGTAAGTATTAGTGGGTTGAGGCATCCATATAAAAGTTGCTCTCTCAGCTGACAAATACTGTACTGCCTTTTTTCATATTTTGAAGTAATATTTTTAAACCAATGCTTATTTATTTTTTCCCCAAAGAGAAGATAAATATGGAATGGCAAGTACAAGAGGGAAAGCTAGGACTACTTCAATGTTCCTGGAAATGCTTGAAACAATCTATAGGAGAGAACAAACTAAGCTTTCGATAATTTTTTTCTTCAATTGTATGAATAAATTCAAGTGCTAACTGCAAAACCTTTTATTCTGACAAACTGAAAAAGTCATGAACTGATTACAGTGAATACTTTTATCCTGAAATAGCAGTATCATCTTCTAAAGTAAGTTTTTCCTACTTGACACATAATGACTTGTCGTTTTAAAACCCATAGGCTTAAATTCATGGATCACACCTACTTTGGAAGTGAATAGCTGATACTTAAGAAAAGTCTTGGTTATTATTGGAGAGAAGCTGTCTAGTGGTCTTCTAGAGTTTCTTTGGAGTGCAAATAGGTATTGCCACTTATGCAGACTCTTATCCTGTCATCTTTTTTCCATATATTGAGAATAAATTGTATCTTAAAGGAAGAGCCTAGATTAAAGAATGATATTCCCTCCTGGGCAGCAGAAGCAGCATTGTTCTGTTTTATGCAGTCCTACAAAATTTATAATTTTAGTAGAAAATAACAGTTCTGAGGTACTTGAGAAAGGAAAATCAGGTATTTAATCATGTTTTCTGGATGCTGTTAAGAGTTCAACTGGATCTAAGTTTGGCTGGTATGCAGTAAAATCTGCATACTAGATCTCTAAATTACCTAATTGTATACATTTGGTTCTCAGTAACGTTGCAAGTGTGACATTTTTTTCCCTCATACTGAAATGCCTGCTACAACTGAAGATCTTAAGAGGGTCATTGCTCCAAAGGTCAAGTCACTTAACATGTAATAGTTCTCTGCAAAACTTGGATTAGCAGAAGTAGAGAAAATGAATAGCAAAAAGTCAGGCTTGTCTTTGCAATGTTTAAAAAAGTTTGTGCTTCTTGTCCCCATTGTCTGAAGTAGTCCACATACTGGTTTATTATTAAAAAATATGCTAGTCATTAGTAGTCAAGGGACAGAATTACCACACCAGTAGGGAAGATAAAATATGTTTAAGGAAACAATTTCCTTCTTCCTAGACCCCCATCATATTGGTCTTTTTGGGTTAGGTAGTTCTAGAATTCAATTAGAATATTCATAGGCCTCCAGAGTTAGTAGCTCAATTCCTTTTAATTTCTAAAAAGATTTGTAAAAATACTTTTTCCAATTAAAAGGGAAATGTTGAAATATTATAGGAAAGACTGGCTTTGAACTTTTTTTCAAACACATTGAAAATGTGGTTTATGAAAATGGAGTTTTTAGAGTTTTTTTTTTTTGTTTGTTTGTTTTGTTTGTTTGTTTGTTTGCTTGTTTCTTTTTTTCCCCCCCTCAATTAATTCTGCCTGAATTTGAAATTCAATAGATGTTTGCAAGATACCCATATAACATTTAGTCTCCTCAATGGTTGGTAGACACTGGATGTCCATGCTGTATATAAGTTACTTATCACTTCTGAATGTCAGCCCCTCTGACAAAGTTAGTTTTTCTGTCTAAAATGAGAGATATATCCTGGTTTTGCACAAAAAGGATTGCCTCCTCCCTTGAGCATGATTTAATATGGTAGATTTATGCTTCTCTAGTTATTTAAAGTTGAGATGGCACAAGAGTCTCACGACCTAAGCATTTTTTAAAAAATATGTAGAGGCTTGGTATTTCTTAGGATAGAGTTTCAACAAGAAAAGGACCTGATTTTTGTGCATTTTCTTATATAACCTTTTGTACAAATTGACAAAGTATAGGTTTTAGAAGCAAATTTTTCAGTATGTGATACTGTATGACTCAGGAAATCTCCTGTGTGTTTGCAAAAACAAAAATCCAAGATTGCACATTTGTTTGTATTCTAACCTTTCAGAAGACAGGAATGCTTACTACGTCTTTAGGCAAAGAGACCCTTTTCCAGGTGTTGGCTAGGAAGTGGATAGGGAGAATCATAGAATCATGGTATGGGTTGAGTTTCAAAGGGCTTTAAAGATCATCTAGGTCCAAACCCATTGCCATGGACAGAAACATCTTTCACTAGACCATGTTTCTCAGAGCCTGCAAGCCTGACCTGGAACATTTCCTGAGTCAGTGTACCCATAGCTTTACCAGGCAACCACTTCCACTGCCTCAGAACTCCCACAGAAAAGAATTGCTTTCTAACATCTAATCTAAACCCACTCTTTTTCTATTTGAATCCATTCTTCCTTGTCCTGTCACTACATGCTCTTGTAAAAAGCGTCTCTGCATCTTTCTTGTAGGTTTCCTTCAGGTACTGGAAGGCCATAATTAGTCACCCCAAAATCTTCCCTTAAAGGGTGGCTAATCCCAAATCTCTCAGACTTTACTCATAAGAGATGTGCTTCATCCCTCTTATCAACTTGATGGCCTCTTCTGGACTCACTCCAACAGTCTCCTGTCCTGTCCTGCGCAGTGGCCCCAGAGCTGGATGCAGGGTTCCAGGTGGGGTCTCAGCAGAGCAGAGCAGAGCAGAGGGGCAGAATCCCCTCCCTCCCCTGCTGCCCACGCTGCTCTGGATGCAGCCCAGGACACGTTTGCCTTTCTGGGCTGGGAGTGCCCATGGCTGGGTCATGTCCAGCCTCTCACCCACCAGCACCCCCAAGTCCTTCTCCCCAGGGCTGCTCTCCGTCTGTTCAATCTCAGCCTGTGCTGATACCAGGGCTGTTCTCACCCAGGTGCAGCACCTTGCACTTGGCCTCATGGGAACCTCATGAGATTCCCACGGTCCTCTTGTTGAGATTTTCCAGGTCCCTCTGGATGGAATCCTGTCCTTCTGCTATCAACTGCATATCTCAGCTTGGTGTCATATAAAAATTTGTTGAGGGTGCACTTGATTCCGATGTCTGTGTCATTGCTGGAGATATTGAATAACTGGTCCCAGTACAGGCCACTGAGGGTCGCCAGTTTTCACTGACATCCACTGAGACCCTTAGCCATTGGCCACTACTCTCTGGACATAACTCCAACCAATTCCTTTCCCATCAGTCTACCCAACAAATCCATCTCTCCTCTCTTCTAGAGAAGACTGTTGTGGGGTCAAAGGTTTTACAGAAGTCCAGATAAATGATGTCTGTAGCCCCTTCCTTGTCCACTGACATAGTCACCACATCAGTGTAGGTAGTATATGAATTTTTCTTGTTTGACACCGTAAGTAAGGAAGGCCAGAAGTGCTTGACTATTAACACTGCTGTGCATAATATTTACAGAAGAATTTAGACAATTACAACAGGGAATATTGTAAAATAACCTAGAAAATGAAATGTCATCAATTTGATTATTCTTTCATTCTAGGCTGAGTAAAATTTATGATGGTAAACATATTTAGTAGAAAAAAATCACTCAGTCTAAAGTAATTTCTTTTAAAAGAGATTTTCAGCCTAAATTATTGCAAATATTAGTGTAAAGTTTATTTGAAAAAATGTATTTCAAAATAGAAACATTGTAATTATGTAGAGTAACTGACTGATTAACTGAAAACTTTGCAGTTCTGCTGGGTTGCTGGCCATGATGTTGATCTAACAGAACACGTACAATGAAAGAATGAAGCAAAAGATCACAAGAAGGTGTGTATTTAAGACAACAAAATGGAAATCAATGTTTGTACATTTATACTGCAGGCATTTTGACTTGTTTATCTGCTTTATTATTAACTGTGATGGACAGCAGGATAGAAAAGCCCTTGTGTTGAAACCTGACCTTTAACAAAGTGGTAGAAACGTGACTTTGGTAGAAATACCTAAATAAATAGAGAAATGTACATATATTTGTGCCCATTGCTCTCAACACTGCTGCAATTACAGTCACCCTCTAGTGTGAGACAAGAAGCATCTCTTCATAAAAATGAAAAAGAGCTCTTGTAGGAGAAACTGCAGGTTGCTTGATATTAAAAAAAGAAAAAAAAAAAAAAGAAAAAAAAAGGAAAAAAAGAGAGACCAGATGGTTATTATTAGGTCTGCTGAACTACAGATACTTAACACCTTCAGCAATATATTCAGGTTACAGGTCAAAAACATCTTTTAGCTCCTGGTGTATCATCTGGGCATACCTGGACCACTGGCCTCAAAGCTCTCCAAATTGCTCTTTACACTTGTATTCATTTTCCAGACAATCTTCTTATTAACAAGAAACAAACATATGAAGAAATTAATTTCAAGTACTCAGGGACGCTAGTGTCTACATAATATCTCAATTTTTTTTTCAACTTTATAATTTTTCAACTGTTTGTTTTTCTAGAACCTAAACTAGCTGTATATTTTTAATAATGTAGAGAGAATTTTTTAACAGTATTCAGGCAGCCAGATATGACAATATGTAATCGACCTTCTCAAAACTCATAAATTTCCCATACTTATTGAGATACTAATAAAATGGCTGTGTTTCAAATAAATTACGATAATTATTTATTATATATCTCAAAAATCTCTCAAAGTAATGTGGTTTTTCAAAATCAGTAATTTTGCAGACTTTGTAAAGGTTTGTTTCCAGTTTTATGAATAGCAAAGACTTTCAGCTGGAGGAAAGTTTGAAATGCCAGAATCCTTCACAAGATTTCTGAAATGAATCCCAGCTCTTCAGAGGTGTTTGACATGTTCTGATTCTGAAGGTACATATTCTCACAGTCTGGGGACCAAGGGGATTTGTCGTTTCTGTAAAAATGTCTCAGAACAAAGTTTCAAGATGTTCTCTGTGACATAAGTCACTTATTTACACTTCAGTGTTTTAATGTTATCCTCAAAAAAAGTATCCTATGTCAAAAGAAAGTGTGCAGGCCAACAAGATTCTGTACCATTTCAAGTGGATGGGACATAAGAAATGGTATCTCTGATACCAGTGATACAGTAGGGAAGAAAGCAAAAAATAGTTTACTGTTTGACATATAACAGCACTTTTGTCTTCTTGAGACAAGCATTTTTCTGCATATTCACTTCTTGAAACACTGTCAATCCAGGACTTCATCTTTTAAAACCCCAACATGATGCATCAGCAGTGGAGAGAGGATTTTATAATATAATTGCATGAAAACACACTAAAGTAAGATTAAATTTCTGATTTTATGTCTGTAAGAATTAAAAAGTGTGTAGATAATTTGTTAAATGTCTTATTTTTTTTTAATCAAATTTTCTGTCAGCAGCTGACTCTTTGCTTTTTCTGCAATTCTTCTTTCAGACTATGACAGAAGTGGTGTATTGGCATGGGGCTAAAATGGGATGCTTGGGTAAATCCAGCTTATTGCACGATACTTTGAATATCAGGGTCAATTGTCACATTCACATTCCTCAATCATCTGAATTAACAGAATATTTCAGATTCCATATGTTTGTACATAATTTTTTCCATATGTTTGTACATATATTTGACATAAGATTTCTTAAGAAATTCTGGCTATTACATTTTTGTATACAATTTCCCAGGCAGAGCTGCAGTCTGAAATCTTGATTCTGTTCAGACTCATCAGTGTAGGTTATTGATGCCCTTTGTTTATGCATTCAGTACATTTAAATTTAGTTTCGTTGCAGGGAATCTGTATTCTCCTTGTATCATCAATTCTACAGTACTAGTGTAGAAAGGGGTGTTCCTTAAATTGCTGAAGCACATCTCTATTTGATTACAACTCACTTCAGGTGAACCCTGCATTAGACTTCACATGCAAGCTATAAGGATTTCTTTCACTATGCTTTGACAGGCTGAGAATCACCCTTTTTAATTTTTTTTAATCTAGAAAGCATTAAAAAAACAAACAAAAAACAAACGAGAAACAAACAAACAAACAAGCGAACGAACAAACAAACAAACAAACAAAAACCACCAAAAAAACCCAACCAAAAAACCAAACCAAAATCCAAAGTCCCAAAAACATAACTCAGCACAACCACACATCAGACTAACTTTTAAATTTATTTATTAATTAATTCTCTTATTTTAAATCATGGGGTAAGCCTACACATGCACAGAGAGGTGCACGTTGAATCTGAGATACCAAGAGATTATTCCTCATGTTGGTACCATTTGTGCACGACAAATGATATGCCAGTTGGCTTTTTTGTGGAAGACATGTGGCTTCACTAAAGGAGTTAGAGTGCATTTATCTGTAACAAAACAGCCATGTGGCTTTCAGCTCTTGGTATCACCATGCTGGTGTTTGCCTGTACCTGTGTGATCCTACACAAAACACAAACATATGAAGAAAGCCTTCAGTCCTGTTCTTGAGAGACACCTAATGAATGCCCCTCTCAGATTTACATGAGCCCTAAGGCAAGGGACATGACTCTCCCTGAGGGATCTTTCAATCTGGTTCAAGCCAATTATTTTTTTTTTTTTCAAACTGCTTTCAGTCACCTTTTATAAGGTTGCATTTTCCACAATTCAGAAATTATCCAGGCTCACAATATAAAGAATATTCACTGCATTGCTTCATGAAAGAAAAAAACTATAGGACTGAAAACAAATTATTTGTAAAATGGATTTTAAAAATCAAAAAAATTAAGTATCTGGAATCAGACCCACTTACTTCCCCAGAAAAAAAAAATTATAATAGACCCCTAGGCTTAACTTTAAGGAGGATTCAAATGTTTTAATACAAAAAACATTAAAAGATTCCTATGCAGCAGAGCACAGCTGCTTGGGGATTTCTTCTAAATGAGATTTCATCATATATAGCTTGTTATGTATCAAGTGAGGCAGTAATTTTTTGTTGTAGAAATCTTGAAATTATGTATGACTTAATTCATAAACTTTGTCCTTTCAATAAAATATTTTTCCTGTTGCATTTTTAAACTAAAACCTTCCCTGTGTATGTATATGCATGTGGAGACTTTTATGACAGTATTTTTTTATTAAGACCTTATATGAATTGCTTTAATTATATAAAATAATCATGTCTAAAGAACATATTTATCTGCATGCAGTTTCAAAAATATCTCTAAGATTAGCTGATTTTCCCACCTGCTGTTCAAGTGACTGCAAAAGATCAAGAGCTATGTAATCTGGTGAGTTCATGGAAACGAAGGAAAAAATTCTGAAAAGGGCAAACACAATCTGCTTAAAAGCGTACTTCATTTTCTGTTTCTAAAATTAGATAGACTTAGTAAAAGAAAAAGAGAGGAACAAATTAGCAAAGGATCTGGCCAAAAATGAATCAAAAAAGAAACCATCAAGAGAAATCTCTGTACTGTCATACCAGTTGCTTTAACTCTAAGACTCTCATTATAGAGTTAGTTGAGCCCCTTTCCAAAGTATTGAAGGTAACATTAATTACAAGTTTCAAAGCCACAGGCATATGGCACCGTGTTCTGAATTGTAGTGGTATAAACAGAGCAAAATTTTTTGGCTCTAAAGACTGTTCTTCCGCAAGATATATCCACAATATATCTTAAAATGTAACATTATAAAACATTAGGGAATCCATTTCTTGTCCCTAAATGATGAGCTTTCACAGGGCAAAGACTGTAATTTCATGTTGTTAAACTGAATCGGGATTAAAGTGGTATATTGATTTATTAATGACATGTAATTAACTGGCAATCAATGAGCTATACAGAGATCAGTGTTGGTAATGCCACTCATAAACCATGCATTGCGACTGCTTCAGAAAATGCTGATAAACATGCCCAGTCTCTGAGCACCCGTCTGTTACTATTCCCAGGAAGTTCAATCCCTGCAGGTTCTCTGGAGAAGCCCCAGGTGATGGAGGCTGGCCCCTCCTGAGATCCCTGGCTGCAAACCCTCCGGGGTGGAGCTGCTTGCCGTGAGAGCTCCCAGCCCAGCCCCGGAGCAGGCGGGCAGCAGCAGAGGCTGCTCACGGCGCTCCTGGGAGGGCGGGAGGGCAGGAGGGCAGGACACCCCTGGGTCACTTGTGTGGTGTCAAACTGAGCTCTGATGGCATCTGCCCCCTCAGCACCATCCCCTCTGTCACTGCAGCCCTGGGGCTTCTCCTAGCTAGACCTCTCTTTAGGCTGACTCTTTTAGTGCAAAAGCCTCTCTGCAGTTTTTCCATGACTGTTTAATATGATTGCTGTTTTTTGGTCACTTCAGGGGCCACATTTTGGGCAAACACCCTCTCAAATATTTTCAAGTCCACCATTAATGTATATGTACATTCCAATCTGACCTCATGTTATGCAGCCTAGTTTGGCAGAGGAGGGCCTGAGAAACACCCTCACAACAGCTAGTTCTGTCTAAGGTAATTGTGGAAAAGTATATGGAATAACTAATTAGCTACATATCAGATTCGAAACCGGTGAAGAAAGATTACTATGATAATACATAA
>VZUA01003861.1:30663-42557 GCA_013401035.1 Horornis vulcanius | reverse complement strand
GACTGGGGAGAAAAAAAAAAACCCTAATCCAGATTTATGCACAAACTTACATCCAGCAGTTTGTAATTTTAATTGAGTTTGTCTGGGCATTTTCTAAGTAATTGATAGTAGCTGTATTATTGTGGAAGATATATTTTAGCTTTCAGCTTTTCCCCCATATTTACTTATTTTTCTTACAGGAACCAGAACAAAATAATCCAATCATACATGAACAGAAATATTAGCTAGTTTAAAGAAATTAATGTTACAAAAGAAGTTAGATAGCACTTGCATTCCTCAATCAGTAGTCGGCATTAGTGTATGAGCAACAAGCACTATGTTTGAGAATAACTGAATTTCATCCACAAAATATAACTAGAACTGGAAAAAAATTGTTGCTGTGAAATTAAAAAGCTAGACTCACCCTGCAAAATTCATTTTTTTAAATTAAATTTTGTCATCCAAGTATTTGCATGGAAATGTTAACAGAAATAATAATTGTTTGAATAATGCTTTCTGAACAATTCATTTTTATGATGCTTTCTTGACATTCACTCCATTTTCCTCTAACAAAATTGCAGAGGTTTGAAGAAAACATTCCACAAAACATAAATTCAAGTGTAGTTTAGTAATATCTGATACAAAGCAGGAGCAAGATTATGACACTTCACAGATTTAAGGATGGACACACTGGTATAATGGTGCATTTAAATCACAAATAATGACAAGGACTTGGTATACATAGGGCTTATCTAAGGTTTGATAGTATTTTAGGCATCAAATATATCCAGTCTCTTCATCATATAGTATGTGAAGGACAACGAAAAAAATGTCATTGGAGTGGCACTGAGTTTCTTTGATGGAAACATACACAAACAGGTACTGATAGAAGTAACTTTACCCCAAGCTAGGTGGGAAAGAAGCACTTTGAGTCAGAAATGTGTAAACNAAGAGCTAAAAGTGTTGCCAGCTTTTAAACAAATCTGGGTTTTATTTCAACTTTGGTAAATCAGCTTTAAAAAAAAATGTGATACACCCAACAACACAAAATCAAGTGGTTGTTCGTTGGGGTTTTTTTCCCCCAAATTATGCCATAAGTCACAGCTGAGTAAACAGCTTCAAAATATTTTCATCTGGACTTTTAAAGTAAGACAGCAGAAGTCTTGTCAGAACATCACCAGAAGGTNCAGGGTCATCCCAAAGCACATGGCACAGAATTGCGTCCAGAGGGTTCTGGAATATTTTCAGAGAGGAAGACTCCACCTCTCTGTGCAATGTGTTCCCGTGCTCAGTCAGTTGCACAGTAAAGAAGTTCTTCCTCTATTGCAGCTGGAATTTCCTGTGCATCAGTTTCTGCCTGTTGCCTTTTGTCCCATTGGCTGGCATGCCTGAGCAGAGCCTGGCTCCATCCTCTTGACAACCTCCCTTCAGATACTGATAGATATTTATGAGATCACCTCTCAGTTATTCCTTCTTGAGAATGAACAGGCTCAACTCCTCAGCTTTTCCTCTTAAGACAGATGCTCCAGTCTAGGCTGCAATACTGCCAGACATACAGACAGCAAAATTATAGCAACTCCATCAATTAGAGACTGGAAAGATGTGTATGGAAACACAACAATTCTAAAATTATTTAAGTATAAGAAGGCAGTAACTTAACTTGGCAGGAAAGAGATTTTAAAAAGATCAATAAAGAAATGAGAACCCTAGAAAAAAACACTTGCATTACTGCTGGTATGCTAATTAAAGTGTATTTTACACATATTATTTATTTATAAGCATGTGATCAATTTAGAACTATTTAGTTCTGTGTATCAATTAATCAAAGAAATAAAACTTGGAAAGAAATCTCTTTTCTGTCCATTTATCAGCTACCGCATCACTTGGTTAGCACCCTGCAGTCTCTTTATTTTTATTATAAGTCCTTTTTTCTCATTAAATCTCTTAAAACATCCAGAATCAATGGCAATTTAAGTCGTGTTGCACTGACATGTAAGACACGAGAGAATTCTCAGCCTTGGAATAATGTGTTCTTTTTTTTCTCAACTATTCTAGAAGCTGGTATGCTACCCAGCTTAACACTTAATGAGCACAAGAGAACCACCTACTTGTAAACTGCAAATTCCTCTTGTCGTTGAGAAGCCGTTTCTTCCTCATTCTTGGTACCGATGCAAATGAGTGTTTTTTCCATCCTTCTACCTCTATCATGTCAACTGAGTTCTCATAATTCTGTATTCTTCATAACAGACCTTCCTCATTTGCACATAAGACAAAGTCAACCACAAAGATAAGCATCTCCTACTTCTGCATTTTTCCTGGTGGAAAACCGGCCAGTGCCACAGGAAGGCCCAAGAATGGATAAAATTCTTCACATTCAGATCCCAGGCTCTGCATACTGGTGTAGTACCACAGGGTACCAAAAAACCCCAGCCAAATCCATCCAATCCAAACCAAAAAACCTCAGCTCACACAGCACTTCATAGCCACTGAGGTTTATTCCCTTTACACTTTTCTGATTTCACAGTCAGTCTGGCAGGATTACTCTATGTTGCCCCTTCAGCTCCCGAGCTCTCAGAGGAGTTGTCTTTGTAGTTCCCCTGTAGAAGAGACCCTCACACCTCCTGTAGGGTAACAGCAAGCACATGGGCTCTCACTGCATTGGCAGTTAGCAGAGATAATGCACTCTGTAGCTTACCCCATGGTAACTTGTAGATGTAGCCAGATGTTTAACTTCACAGCCATTAAAAGCCATCATTGACCACTCTGGTTTTGAGTATGCAGCTATGTAAAACTCTACATTTAACAACTGTCTCAAGTAAGGAACAGCATCTCAATTATCTACATAGCGAAAATTAAAGAATCTGCTTTATAGTTCTAAAAACTGGCATGGCTCCATTTTTAACTGACAATGAAACATTCAGTCTCTGATGACACAATATTAGCTCTACAATTAACATACTTGCTTGTGAAGAATTGTGCAATGCAAATGCTATCTGAGCTGACACTTGCTACAGCTCACACAAACTGTGAAATAAATATTTCAGGTCTAAACTGTTTCAGTTTCCTAGATGAGGAGACAGGTTAGGTTTCTGGGTGAAGTGTGCAGTTCATGTCTTTGCTTTAAAAAAAATCAAGAAATGAAATCTTTTTATTTCCTCAGTGAAACTTATTTTCCGTATTTCTAATCTCAAACGCTAAATAACCTGTTTCAGTTGACTCCCCTGCTCTGTCTGCCATTTGGGTTGGACACATAAAGGAAGTCTCAGAAAAAGCCAATATGAATACATATGATTTTGTTAATACTCTCCAGCAATAAAAGAGAAACTTTGTTTTCAAAAAGAAAGACTTAAATCCATGAGTTTCAATAAAATATAAAATGAATAAAAATGAGGGGGACATTGCCAAGAAACACTATATGAAATTTAAAAACCATAACAGAATCGTTAATTAATTCTTCTGCTCAAGTAATAATAAACAACGAAATTAAAGCTGGTGTGGTCAACTTTTATCATAGCAAAAAGCAGTTTCTGAGAGTTGTAACCAATGCTTGAGGATTTCAAGCACCCAGTTTTATTGACGGACTCTTTCCTTCCGCTTTATAATGAGGAAAAGGTGACCTTGACTCATGTTCCTTAGAATATTTACTAACCAAAACCTAATGCTGAAGGTGGCTTTCAGTGAGGGTACAGAGAAATAGCAAACTTCCCTTCAGAGCTGAAGGAATGTCTGGACTTCTCATCATGGTTTTTGCTGCAAAACATCTTTCCTCCCTTCCACACACTGAGAAACAAGTTTATAAACTCTCACAGCTGCTAGCCTGAAAAAAAAAAAATTGCAAATCCTTCTACAGGTTTAACCCATCCACCTCCCAACCTTCAAAGTGAAGGGAGGGAGAAGTCTCAACTGTCCTTGTAGACATTAATCATACCTAGAAGAGCAGTCAAGTTTCCCTTGGACTAAAAATATTTCCTGATCATCATGTGCACCCAGCTTCAGGTTAAGGAAATAGAATGTTCATCATAGGTGAGAACATCAGGTTTCTCAATGTGAAGTATCATAATCTTTTATCAACATAATTATATATTTTTAAACTTCAAGTTGAGAAACCTGAATATAATACATTTTTCCACTTAGTTTTTGATATTTGGTCTCAATTCTAGGGGTTTGAGACATATTCCTTTTGAGAAACACAACTAGATCTGTAATCATATGTTTCTCTTGGGCTGTGGCCATCCCAAGCCAGTTTCTGAAGGCAATATCTTTTATTGCCAGAGGATTCAAAGAACTTGAAAATAGTCAGCAGTTATCATATGATCATGGCTTTAATTAGCTCTTGTGCTCAACAAACAAACGATTTTCTTGTCAGAACAAAGTAGTTATAGAATCATAGAATATCCTGAGTTGGAAGGGATCATTTAGGGTCACTGAAGTCCAACTCCTAAACCTGCACAGAACAACCCCAAGAGTCACACTATGTGCACAAAAGTATTGTTCAAACACTTGTTGAACCCTGTCAGGCTTGGTGCTGTGGCCACTGAGGAGTCTGTTGCAGTGCCCAACCACCCTCTGGGAGGAAAACCCTTTTCCAATATCCACCCTAAAGCTCCCAACACAACTGCAGGCCATTCCTGTCACTGGTCACCACAGAGATCAATGTCTGCCCTTTCTCTTCCCCTCACAAGGAAGTTTTAACTGCAATGAGGTTTCCCCTCAGTCTCCTCCAGGCTGAACAGACCAAGTGCCTCAGCCATTCCCCAAAAGATTTCCCCTCAAAGCCCTTCACCATCTTTGCTGCCCTCCTTTGGACACTATCCTTATATTGTGGCACTCAGAACTGCCCCCAGCAGTCAAGGTGAGGCTGCCCCAGAGCAGAGCAGAGCAGAGTGGGACAATCCCCTCCCTCGCCTGCCTGGTGATGCTGTGCCTGATGCCCCCCAGGACACGGGTGGGCCTCCTGGCTGCCAGGGCACTGCTGACTCAAATTCAACTTGCCGTCGGCCAGGAGGACCCCCAGGTCCCTTTCCCTGGTGCTGTTATCCAGTATTTCATTCCCCAGTCCATCCATACATCCAGGGTTGCCCCATCCCAGGTGCAAAATCAGCCACTTAGTCTTTGTTAAAATTCATGCTGTTGGTGATTGCCCAGCCCTCTTAATTTGATGAGGTTTCTCTGGAGGGTCTGTCTGCCTTCAAGGGAGTTAAGAGCTCCTCAAAATTTAGTATCATCAGCAAACAATGTGTTTAACAGCAAAAAATTAAAACTGTCATATAAATACAAACACTAAACATTGTCCTCTCCCATTTCAAATGGTTCCCCTCCTGATTGCCACCTTCCTCAGTTCCATTCTTCTTGCAGTGAATTGCTCCATTAATTGCATTCATCAAAAACACCTGCAAAGCAGTGTTGGAGGGACTTGCAAACACTCATTCATTCAATCTTGCAAATAAACAGGATCAGCTTTCCAATTCTAGCAGAGATCTGTTATTCTCAAAGATCCTCTAATAGATTCCTTAGCCTTCTCTTCTTTTGACTAGATAGCTCCAGTTTCTAGAAAAGAACACAAAGGCTTTTGTGGAAAAAATAGAAGGTTTTTGATAATTTCTTTATCTTTCTTGGAGTTGAGCTGCTGTTTGTTGATTTCTTAATGCAGCGTCCAAGGTGATATTTTGGCTAAGAGCAATGCTAAATAAAGTCAGAGTAGTACTTTACATATCTTGTGGACAATCTCATTAACACACTCAAGTATGGTATTTGCCTCTACTGCAAAAGCATCCCATGACCACTTCATATTCAGTTTATGGCCTGCATCAGAATCCAAATAGTTTTTTGAAAGACTTGACACAATCAATTATTCCCTGGCTTTTATTTGTACAGCTGGTATTTAATACAGAAGATAATGTTTAGTATAGTTTACAATTGTATTAATTGTAATTCTACTCTCAGAGTGACAGTTCCTCTCTTTGGTCTCATTTCCAAATTTAATAAATATGCTTTACTCTGGCAATCTGCTGATAAAAGTATTGATTAGTTATGGATACAGGGAAAAACTTTTGACAGAATCCTTCTCAGTAAATGATGTTTTTAAGATAAGCTTCTCACATCTATTCTCTGCAAATGTTTCCAAACAGTTCTGCACTGACCAGTCATCAACTTTATCAGAACTGTATTTCTTTGCTCATTAAATAGTCAAAATACTTTTTTTAAAAAATTGCAGGTCTAGATAGTGTTTTGTCATGATTATTAGAAGAGCAGATTTTATTTTTTGCTCTTTAAAAGAACAGCCAAGTCAACCCAAGCCTTAACACTGATGCAAAAGCAACAGAAAGAAGCAAACCTGCTGGTCTGGCTTATTCTGTTCTAACTAGAACCAGAACAGGCTGGCATTCATTGCCCATACAAAGGTTCACCAGCATATCTATGCCAGCAAAAATTAAAGAGTTACAACAATTATTCAGAGTAAACACCATCTTAACCTGTTTTGTTTAAGTTTTATGTTGTAATATAAATGAAAGAGAAACCAAAGTGTTAATTTGCAAACACGACTCGTTCTCACATTCAATTTTCGAAATATATATAAAGGAAGGAAGGAAGAAACAGTTGAGTGTTGGCTTTTTACAGTACCACTCAGGGGTTCATAAACCTGGAGCTGAAAGTGGATAAAGTTTTAATCCTGCTTGCCCCCTCCCTCTCACCACTTAACTGTTCTGTAATGTTTCCCTGAAAAAACAAACAAAATTGGCCCTATACAACTCAGCATACGGCCACCAGCATAGTCTATCATGTAGTGCTTTCTATCTTTTACAGTTTCTAGAGTCTGGATACATGTTCTTTAAATCAACACTAATGAGGAAATAAGTTTTATGTCATCTGGTTTAAGAATTAATGTCAGAATTTTTCCAATGTCTTCAACTAAATAGCTAGAAAGACTTTTGAAAAAAAAAACCAAAATTGTTATTCTTGATCCTGGGAAGTACACATAGCTTCTCTAGTGGTTATTCTACACTATCTGATTTATTTTATCAGATCCTAGGAGAATACAATGAAAATGAAGGAAAGAACAAAATCCCACCAAATCTTTTGTGTCTTTTTTCCCTTTTAATTAATGGAAAAAAACACTTCTCAGTTTCAGATCAATGAAAAGATCTTCCTTCAAATTAGAACAAAACTCAGTCTCTCCTTTCTTCAGGAGACATACACTGGTGGTTCCAAACTATTTTCAGCACTCCACTCACAAATTAAAATTCATCTATTGTGAAACAGCTACCTTCCTGCTGCCATGGTAACACAGTAATAACCATCGAGCAAAAGCTTTCACTTAAGTCCCATACAGTTCTGCACCCAGGCATAAGGAGGAGTAACAACAATGGGACCTGCCCAGTCTGGCACACCTCTTGGCCCCTTGAGAAGAAACAAAAAACTACAGAACACAAAGTCAATCTGATATGTTCTCGTATTTAGCAATCCAGGCCTTGGTATAATCTGAGAAGTGAAAAGTACCCTTTCTTTTTCTACTAATGCAAAAACTCCTGATCCCTTGACTTAGAAAACTGAAAAGCTATGTGCTTTATCTGAAGCTTTGTAAGACAGAGGATTTTAGTGTCTCTTAGTGGGTGGATTCTCTTCCTGGTATGAGCTCAGGCTGCAAAGCCCAAACTGGACATTTACTTCAATGTTTACTTTGTAAATGATCAATAACAGAAAGCAAGTGAGAGCCCCAAATCTATATACAAGTCACCGCTGTCCACTAGAAACATTATCCTGTCCTACAAGGTAACAGACAAACTTGCCACAAGCTAAGGGATTACTGCTTAGCTGAAATTAAAGAACACACAGCTCTATTGAAAATGTTTCACGTATTAGCTGACAATCAAATTGCAAGAAAATATCCAGCAGTGTTCCATGGAATCTGTCCTGGGTCCAGTACAACTACTTTTTTCATAGATAACCTGAACTGTGGAACAGTCAGTTTCAGTTCCTTCTAAGTGATATGAGAATGATGCCAAACCAGGGCAGGGTGGAAGGAAGACACTGCAAGAAATCACAGTATTAGAATTCAACATGATTCAAGGTAGTGTAATGTAGTAAAGAGAAATATATGTATCAGCATTTCCACAGAAATAATGAATAGCACAAATACAAGTAAAAGACTAGCAACTCAGGAAGCCTGTAACACAGAAATAGGCAGCTGGGGATCACAAAGGAGCAGAAGTCAGTGCCGTGCCAATTATCAAAAAAAACCAAAACAAGCACACAAAAAAGAACAAAACCAACAAAAAAGCCAAACAAGACCCAAAATCAATAAAGTATTAAACTCCCACCAAACAAGGTCAATAGCATAAACGAGAGTCTACTATAACCTCAAAAAAATATATTTTATTTATCCCCGACAAAGCCACCGAAATGCTCCATCCATTTTTGGGCTTAGTTCTTTATAACTGAGACATCTCTCATGTAATTGGGATATAGATGAACAAAGCATGTTCCAGAAAGGCATCTCTAAAGAAACACTTAACTATGATGGTTTTTTTCTAAGCTAAAGGATAAAACATGGGTAAGTAAAGGAATGGTTTTCAAATATTTGAGAGTTTATGCTAGGGAAAAAAAACTCAGCTTATTAATACTTGCTCCATTTCAAGAAGCCACAGAACAGCTCAAGCTGCCACCAAGATCAATTGTTTCACAGTCTTCTCTTTTTTGTTTCATGGTCTCAAGAGAATTTAAATTTAACAATATCACATCTACTATTCTTTGCTCAGCACTTTGCAACACTCACCTGCAGGATTTACAAACTGGCAAGACCATTGATACACTCTCTTCCCATTTAAATCTCAACAGAATTTTGTTTTATTCTGCTGCACAGATTCCACAGTATGTTTTGGATGCCAGCTGTATGCAGAAATTCTGAATGACCAACATTTCTCCTCTTTTTACAATTTATTTTCCTCAGGGACTGAAATAATTTAGCTCCTCATTTCATGACTTTACAGTTCAGACAGCCCAACAAAAACTAGATGTTTATGACTAATAGGAGTTTTAGAGTTTTAAATACATTTACAACAAGTTTCACAGAGGTCAAGTCTGTCACAGGAGATTAAGAATGGAAAATTAAGCACCAGAGATCTGCATTTAGAGATCAAACACTATTATACGTACAAATCAAACCAAACCCCTGAAAATTAAACTTGAGTTACACTCACTGCATTTATTCAGCTTAGGTTCAAAAGCATGGAAGATTACTTCATAGGTTTATTTGCAAACAGCTTCAGTATTTGAGACAAAAATTTGTTTGTTAAAAATACTTAAAGAAACGATCACCTAATAACAAAACACTTCATAAGCTATTTCCTTAGTAGGCTGGAACACTAAGAAAGTATTTCTTTAAGAAAACAATGAATTATTAATAAGCTATGGGACAAATGTTAAATATTGGCAAAAAGCAAAAAACAATTAAGCTTTGTATTATAAATAATCACAAGTAAAAGCATGCAATTGCCTGTTTCAAATACATTATTTACCTGCAACACCATTCAATTCGGCCTTCCCCTTCACAAGTTTTTGCCCAGTGATTATCTGCAAGGTTTTTCATTGCCACAGCATATTCACACAGAGTTTCCTCATCCTCACAGTGTTCACGCCAGATCTTATCAAAGTCTCCCACTAAACAAAACAAAACAAAAAAACTGCACATCAGATACAAAGTCTCTCATTATCTCACAGCAAAATCCCCATCCAGTTAAAAAGTTGCATAATGCACCAAGAGATTACTTTACCTGCACATAACAAAAACAAGTTCTCCTTTTTCTAGTCATAAACACAAAATTCCAAGTCTTTAGGGCAGGAAGGGGCTGTCAGTTACTTGAGAAACTAGAAATAATCAGTACATAGATTTTGTTCAGTTTGTGCTGTGAAATTAAAGTCCCCGGGAAGTTTTACTTTCAGGGCATTAGTATAAACATGACAAACACTTTAGAAAAGAAAGATTTAACTAGCATTCACATCCATGGCAAATACTGTAGACGACATTACATGAAGAACCCATGAAATTTAAATCCACAATATAGATTTCTTTAGGTACACNAAAAAAAAAAAAAAAAAAGGAATTTAAACTCTCATCGATTGCTGTCCAATCTAGCCAGGCCCAGTAAATTAGCTTCTAGGGATAGCACTGAAGAATCAAACCAACTATGATCAGTAAATTGCAGACAAACTCCTCTACTGATCTCTAGGGACAGATTTATTTCCAGGCTCCTCACCTCTTGCAGGTTAAGTTCTGGCACTTCAAAGTAATTAAATATGATGATTTTCCTTCTTTGCTCCTAAGAAGCACTTCTCCTAGCCTGCTTCACACAATGTACTGCTAAACAAAAACAAGATAAATACTAGTCATGGCTAGCCCCAATTCCAATTTACAGCATGCAAATCCTTGGTATACCTTACTGAAAGGATATTTCTGCCCTAAGAAAGATGCTTTCCTGGTATGGTGTTCACTAATTTCTTTTGCGTTTCTTAATCACAAATGTGTGCAAATATCTAGAATATATATCAATCTGCAGAATAAAAAATACGTACTGATTTTGAATTTACAAGCTAATACAGCTATAAAAGACTTTTCAAGAACACAGCTATATTTTAAGCTCTAATTTGGACAAATAACACACTTATCCATCTTGTGGCATATTTATATGAGAAGGAAAACTTTATAAGTGTATCAGCCATAAGCTAACAACTAATGTCTGTTAAAGCCTGAAAGTAGCTTATAGTACAACCTGTCCTCACACCAGTAAGAGACTTCTGCTTCTAACACACTTATGGCAATTTCTTTGATGTACTTTGTTTTAAGTAGCAGTAAATCAAGGATTTTTTCCAGTGACANGACAACCTTTTTATTTTTTCCTTCCTGTGCAAAGCAGCAACAATCCTCAACTCATTTGTCCTCCACTTACAGAAAGACTGGCCCTGATGGACAAGAATAGATGTATACTTAGAAGATTTAAATCAACCATCCAGGTTACTCCCTACTTAGATTTGGTTTAGGGATGTCATAGCAATTTTCAGAAATAAGCATCTAGAACACTCATNACTCCATTGTCCGAGATGGCAGTTAAGATGGAAGGGAAGGGAGTGGCCAAAATTTCATGTTATCAAAATAGGGAAGCTGTGCAAGAAATTATGTATTCTATTTGCTCTTCAAAAATCATGTATAAGAAAGTTATAACACTGGGGAAAAAAAAAGGGTATAATACTGAACGGCATCCCTCATTAAGTTCCAAATGATCCAACTTCAGAGAGGTATACTTTATAAGAAATGGTACCAGCAAGGTCACCAGCTGACCACCAGGGCAGAGAAAATACCCAAGCTGCAGGCAAGTCCCCACAGGGGTTTCTGCTGAAACCTGTGGGGCAGTTTTCCAGAGCTTTCAGGAGAGCCTTCTGCAGAAACAAACACGCAGAACAGAACATATCCTACTGACAAAAGAGAGCAGAAAATGGCATCAACAGTGGCCTACCAGCACAGGGGGAAAAATACACACAACTCAAAGCAATCTGTATTTTTTTGTGTCGAAGTGCAGAACCTATATAGCACGAAGCCAGAAAGCACTAGCAAAGTACAAAGTGATTCTCAATAGCAAATCAATTCTGGTGCAACTTAGATATAAGTGTCATAGTGTCTCTGACACAATACTCTGAATCTTACTGCATACTCCAGACAACTGTGAAATGTTTCAATGACTTGCAGTTGCTAAAGGTTTGTTTGAATACATGGCCAATTAGAAAGATAACAAGTAAATGAGGAGAGAGATGCTGAACAGAAGTGAAAAAATCATCACAAAATAATTCCGTCACACATCCTGTATTAAATCAATTCTGTAAGCACTTCTGATTTATTTTCATTTACCAGTACAAAGACACAGAAA
>VZUA01003861.1:8311-20105 GCA_013401035.1 Horornis vulcanius | reverse complement strand
ACATTGCCAGTTGAAATCTAGCTGTACTACTAATGTATGGATGCTGTGGCAATGATAAGAAAAATTAATTACAGGAGGAATATCAGCAAAATATTATGGCATTCATAATATTCATTTTATACAAGATAAACTTCCTGAACATCTGTCTTACTGAAAGCATATTCAGCATTCCTTGCAAACAATATTAGGTATTTTTGGCTCCTCTGTTTTCCAATTTTACACGTCTATATACAGGACATGAACTTCAACTTGGACAAAGTTCAAGCAATCAGAGTTAATATTTTCCTTTTCATGTCTGACTAGTATTTGCTTCACATTTCTTAGGAGTTACCATTTTTAAAAAATCAAGTGCAAGAATCTAATTTTCTCTATCTCAGTATCAATGTTCCACCCTTCAACTTACATGGAAAGGATTCATTCGACCAAATGTGGATTTTACATCTGACCTCTCAGGTAAAGTCCCTATCCATCTGTTTACACGAAACAGACTCTTAGAGCCCAGCTGACTGATATTTCAGCATCTACAGGGGGTCAGTTCTAGATCACTCTGAAGAATAATTTGTGTCTCTGAGCTGTTATAAATGTCTGATGGCTGTCACACAAACAGCATGTATGTGACAGTTTAAGCAATTACTGCCCCCAGGTGTTGGATCTACTCTACTGGAAACTTCATTCCTGTCCTCTCCCAAACCTGATTTTCTGGGATGGACTATGTCCTGTACCTTAACACAACCAACACAGAGATGAATATGCCAACAGAAACTACTGTTTTTGGTAATTTTTGCAAATGCAGGAGCAAAACTTACAAGTAGCTGATGCATAGATACAGATTTTATTATGCTGACCCTGTAACAGGAACACCATCTTTCCTGCCATGGCAACAAAGGAGCAGGGAAGGTGACATGGACCTGTTTGTTCAGTGAGTACAAGCCCATGCTGTAGTTGGTACGTTTTCAAATTTCCAGGCTAACTAAATGATAGCAGTAATTAAATCCCCCAAAATGTAAATCAGATGTGATTTCTAATGAAAGCCTNGTAGTAACTAGTAACAGAACAAAAAACAATTCTGTGTGATACTCTAAGCCTCAACAGCCTTAGCAGGCACATGTTAAGAGAAATAAACTGTTTTAGTGAACACACAGGAAAACATTTCATAAAATACCTTTACAGATACCTCAGCAATTTTTTCCACTTGTACTTACTACAGGATTTTAAGGGAAAAGTAGTCCTGTAAATCATCTTTCAGACTACACATAAAACCATCTATAGATGAGGGTCATGCTACAGAGAAAATGTTTACTTGATAAATACAGCTCTGCATGACTACAAAGGTAATAAACAACTGAGGGAAAACAGGACGCCTCTGTACCAGGGGAAGGGATTTTTATCCCAGTAAAAATTAAACCTATTTGGTTACTACAAGCAATTGGAAGCAAACATACATCACACAGCAGATGTTCAGTAGATCTTGCATAGTTCCTCAGGAATCACTAAATCTGCTTTTACAGATCTGTCTGTCAGGCTCAATACATATCAGCCTACACACAGTATACGAAACATTCATGCATATATGCAACCCATAGAACATGCTCCAGCCCGTGGCTGCAGGTGCCCAAAAGATGCACAGAGGAAAGCTCTGTAAAACTTGGGGTCACCTGTGGTACCAAGCAACAGAACCAACAGGAAGGGACTAAATCGAACATTGTTTTTTCCCCATCTCCATGTAGTAACAGAAATTTAAACATCATGAAAAACCCTAATTTCTGTACTTTTTCTAAGTGCTTGTGTCAAGCATCCAGAACCACCCTGAAATTTCTGATAAGTGAATAATAACTCACTACTTGAGAGCAGTTTCAGCTTTTGGATTTTACTGTGGTGTGTAAAATAATTAAGAATAAATGACTCCATTTGAACAGGAAGCAGAAATAAAAGTAAAATGAGCCTTATACTAATGAGAGAGACTCCTATGCAAACATGTTACATCTCAGAGTTATTCTCACTTAAAGTTTTGTTTAAGATGAGAAAGTTTATAGGCTAGCCTCAGGAATTATGTTTAGTTTTAGGAACCACTATAGAGATATTCTTTCTCTATCAGTACCTAAAAGTAGCCTGAAACAACTTCTTAATGGTTAGCTGATTTAGTTAACACATTCACTCAGTGTGGACAAGAACCAACCATTTTAATTTAAAACCTACATTCATTTGCTAAACTTCATTAAATAATTTCAGAATATCACATAGAATACTACTGCAGGACCCACAGTAGGAAAAAAAAAAGCAACCTACAATTTCAAAATACCAAATCTGCCACGGCATTTATGATGACATGCTTTCCTTTATTTTCTTATTAACAACAGAGAGGGTAAGAGAAAGAAATAAAAATGATAAAAAGGAGATAAAAAAGGAGAAAAAAATTTAAAATATTCCCACTATAAGTCATATTGGTAATATCCAAACAATAGAAAAGATAAGTACTAGTCACGCAGCAAAAAAAAAAAAAATTGTTGAAGAAAACAAAAAAATGCACTTCAGGGCAAACTTAAAAGCATTTCAGCTGCATCATTTAAAAGATCGTAAATGCTTGTCATGAATGGCACAGAGCTATGATATGACATGACATGAGGCACAGTACAGAACTATATATAAAATCCATGAACCCTATTTTCAAGTATAAGTGATTCAGTAAGTGCAGAAATGAAAAAAATATGCCAAGGTTCAGCTTTGATTAATCTCCAGAATTACAGTTTTTCACCAGGAAAAAAAAAATCAAAATCAAACCCTTTACATGACATGATGATTAAACTTCATTCTAGTAATTCCCTAGTAACTGCAAAAATTTTGCTGCAATGGTTCCCTAGTTAAGAAATATTGCTCTTGCACTTCTGACAAGTATGCAACTTCTTCAAAAACATGTTGGCTTGCAATTTTGGAGCATATTGTCACTTTTTTACTGTCTCATCTTCAAAAAAGAGGGAAACCATTGCAGAAAATGAAACGAAATTATAACAATGGTGCAGTTATAAGCAACTCAGATAATATACTGGCTTGCCTGTTACAATTACCCATTAAAACACAGACCTTGATAACGTCAGCAAGGCAAATGAATTAGCAAAGAAATCAGCTCATTAAAACCCAAGTTCAAATAAAATCTATCAACATGTATCTCAGTGTCTCAAGGATGCATCTATTTGCTTTCAACACTTCTAAACTTAGGATCCTATTACAATACCAAGGACTTTCTTAGACTTATTCACCCTGTGCAAAACAACCATATAGCTTTCAGAATAATGAACACGATTTTTCATCTACCAACAAAATTAATATGGGATTCTACTTTGGCTTCTACAGACAAAGCACTGAAATCCATGCAACAGCAATTCTAGTAGTGTTTTCTTACGCAGACAAAATGGAAACGAGCACCATAGAACTCTAGTAAAACATGAGAGGAGGCAAAGTAGAAAAAGAAAAGAAAAAAGGACAATACAAGATTGCAGAATAATACAGACTAATGTTTCTGATTTGTATGGAGGCGAGAGCACTGAATTGTGGAGTCAAGAGGCTTTCCCTGTGTAAAAAAGCTGTAAACACTTAAGCAAGGATGAAGGGATCTTGCTCTTTGCTTTCCCATACTCAAGTCATAATTCAAATTGTACAATGAAATTACAGATGATTTATGCATTTTTTACTTCTATTTAACAAACTGCCAACTTTAATTTTGTCAGGGTAACATACTTGCCAGTCAGCATCGCCAAGTATTAGAAAAAAAAAATTCCAAAGAAAGACCTTTCAGAGATCAAGCATGTCCTGGTATTACAATTTCAGAACAACATTAAAGGCATTTAAGAAGGAGATTCTCAAGTCTGCCTTTAGAAGCAAAGGCAGGTGTAGGTAGAAAAGACTCCAAAACTAAAAAATTCTTAAGCTGAAAGAACCTAACACAGGAAGTACTACTGGCTACTAAGCACTAATAACTTGTAAGGACCACCTACTATTGGATGAGTAGGTAATGGGTAGAGCTCCTCTTGTCACACAGATGTGATGAATTACATGGTTTTAATTCTCTCAATGAAGTGAGAAAGTATCATGTTGCTACTTTGGAGTGACTAGAAAAATCACTATAAAGTTTTCACTAATCCATGATTTACAAGTCATAGGAAGTAAATGAAAATGCTGTTGGCTCTTGCACTTAACCAGCTATACACAAATTACCCTTGAGCACGAACTTGCATTTTGCTAAGAAGTGGGCTTACAAAAACCTCCTCCTTATTTAGGCTCTCATCTTAAAAAAATCAGTTGCTACAGAGACTGCTCTCTTTAAAAAGAAGTCAACAAAGCCAATCCTTGTCTGTCTTAATCGGCAGGTGCGCTAAAATAACATAGAAACATGTACTGCTAAAAGCTGGACTCCTTTGCTAGGATTTGAATGTTTAAATATACTATGTTCATTCTCCCTACACTGGAGTGAAGAAGGGAGGTCCTCCCTTAAGTTTTTCCTCACCAAGGCCAAAATAAACAGCGACTTTTGATCAGTATCTAGATAGGTCGGTATTTGTGCCCAAATCCCATGAACTGGCGCCAGGAGAGATTTTGGGAGTCCAGAAGGCAGTAAGACCTTGTTTCTTTAACAGAAGTGTCATATGCAAACACAGAGGAGAGACAAGAACTTGTGCCTACAAGAGGAAGAGCTCCCATTTCATGTGTGTTTTTCTGGAGGTGAGCTGTGGGCTCACTAAATAAATGGATGGATGAATTTTCTGTAACCTGGGCTAGCATTTCACGGAGGTTTTAAAGCATTCCAATACCACCCATAAAAACCTTGCATAAGGGCATTAATACCAATGACAAAGTAGATTTTTCAAACAGTACGAGTAATTACAACAGCTTTATTCCAACCCCTTCAGTTATTGCTTCTGCCTGAACTACTGCACTACGAATGAAAGACAGGAGGCACAAATAATTCACAAAGACCTGCGCCTTTCCAGATCACCATTCAATCTCTTTTGGCATTCATCATTTACTGTCCTCACGCTTGCAGATCCTCAGTTTGGAAAACATTGCTGTGCGGCCGGGAAGCTCCCTCCTCATCCAGGATGGGGGCTCCGCTGCCAGCAACTCCAGGAAATCGGCACAGCCACGGCAGACCCGACCGGGTGCCTTCGGCGGGGCTGCGGGCAGCCGACGGCAGCGGCGACCCCGGTCTCCCGGGGAGGAGCAGGAAGCGAGCGCGGAGCTGCTCCGGGCCGCCCTACCCCGACACACCCCCTCGGCAGCGGCCGCGGGCACCGGTCCGGCCCGCCGCCCCCCTCCCGCGGGGATACCCCGACCCACCGCCGGCGAGGGCAGCGGGGCGGCCCAGCCGAGGCGGCCCCCTCCCCCGCGTTACCTTCCCGGTATTTCTTGCGCAGCCGCCGGTGGACGCTCTTCACCACCCCCGAAAGCTTCTCCTGCTCCAGCTTGCGCTCCTGCTCCGGGGNGCCCCCGCCGCGCGGGCAGCCGGGACATGTAGTCCGCGCGCCGCCGCTGCGGGGCCGCGCCCCGGCCCGGCGCTCCGCCAGCATCGGGCCGGGGCCGTGCCACGGGTTATTGCCGGCTGAACTTCCCGCGCCGCTCGTCTGGAGACGGGCACTACGCGGGGCTTAGCAAAACAGTGAGGCGGAAAACACACCAAGTGTCCGGGACAGTGAGACTTCCCCTGTAGCTTGTGTGCGTTAACCCGGGGCACGGCCTTCCCAAGAGACCCCCGTAACATGGCCCGCTGAGAGTCCGTCTGACCCAGGGTGGCAAAACCCAGTGCCCGCCTACAAAGGGGGAAAAAACCTGAATTTCCCCCTCCCTTGGGGAAAAAAAACCTGAATTCAGAACACGCTCGAGCAAACCAGGGCGGCTTCGTGTCTGTGGTGTGGGCGTGGGCGTTTGAGGAGCCCTAGTTTTGTCCAGGGTTTTTATGCCACCATGGAGCTGCTGGGCCCCATTCTGTGCGCAGCCCAGCTCCTGGCATTTATACGGATTGAAATGCACTGCCGGAGCAGGAGCAACACCAGCAGCCATCAAACCCGCCCCTTACAGCGGGGGGCATGTCTGTCCGCGGCTCTCTGCCCGGCCTCAGCCTTTCCCCAAATCCAGAGTACTTCAGTTTTCTCTGTTAGTGATTGTTGGAATTGGGATAGATGAAGCCATTCCTTACGAGATCATGGCAGGGAAATATGCCACGAAGCTGCTTGTTTGACATGGCCCGAAAGCTGCTAATTGTCTTCTTTGAAGATGTTATAAAACATTAAGGGGGTGGTTGCAGCTACAATTAAATCTGTGACAAATCTGACAGTAGGTTGAGATTTCATCTTGATGAGACATCCCTGACACGCAACTTTGTGCAGCCAGATGTATAACAAGTTCTTAACAGCACCATGATGGTCCTGCCAGAAAAAAAATTAACAGCTAATCAGAGAACATGGTAGTTTTCTGCTTTTCTGCTAAAATTCTTTTGAAGGTTCAATTATCAAGGCGAAACTCTAGTGTCCAAAGAAAAGGTTTTCATTGTTCACTCACTCTGAGTGAGGTAGGCAAATACTGATCTCACCCATCACTTTGAAGTGCCCACATTACTCTCAAAGGTCCAACTTTTTCTGTGCTGATATTTTTTTAGGGTATTTAAACAACTTAATTGTATTTTGGATCTTTTATCAGTACGTATATGTGTTATTATGTATTTTATTTTCAGAGCATTTCCATTTTGTTTTGTTGGGTGGGGTTTTTTCTCCCAAAATACAGGAGAATAATGGATGGAGAATTTAATTTTTTGCTATTAACATCAGCATTAAGAAAGAAAAAATTCAATGTAGTGACTGAGTTTTTCCTTTAGTTAGGTTTTCTTTTAAGTTCTGAAGCTGTAATAACTGATCATGTGTTAATGAAAAAAACATACCAGTGTATATTCATTTTACTTTGAATTGGAAAACATCCAAGAGTCATCTTCTAGTGTGAATTATTGTATTCCATACTTGCCAAACTAGTTCAGGAAGTTAAATATGAATCAGAAATAAAACTTTATGCTGAGGTTTATTATATCTTTATGAAATATTTTTATTTCTAGTGTTATATGCAAGTCCACCTAAGAAGGATTAAGATGGTGCAAAAAGAGACTACAATGATAGTTACTAGGAACATTTCAGTTAACAAGAAGCCTACATGGTGGTTAATGTTCTTTACATTTTGACATTTGTGTAGGATTTGGGAAAGCACAGGCTGAGGAGGAAAAGCATTAGCCAGTGCTCTGTGTGTGGCATCGTACTAGGAAAGCACAGAGGGAGGCATCTTGGAAGAGTGGGAGTGTCAGGGTGACAGAAGAGAGATGGAGGCATTTGGAGGATGCCTGACAAATACTTCTGTGGCATCAACACTCCCAGTCATGAGCCTCCAGACTTGGAAGTGTAGGTTACACAGTCAAAATATGAGTGTCTGTGATTTGGAAAACCATAAATCTAATTGTAGAATTGGAAAACTGGGGTGAAATTACACTTACGTGAAATGTACTCTCTCAGAATAATAAGTTACTTGAATTATTCAAATTATGTTATCACTGTTGTTTTTCAGTTGTCAGGATTTCTTTCTAAAACTAGCAAAGTGGTTTTAAATACAAAGTAATTTTAATTTATCGCAATGAAATAACAGAAGTTTAGTCTTAATAAGCAAGTAGGGAGCATTTATCAGATGTCAAGTCTTTCCAGCTATGAAAATTAAAGAATATTTGATGAAGAGGCATTATACTCACAGGACACACAGCTATTTTTCCTGGAATATGTGATGGGAGTTGGGTCCCAGTGACAGGCTTCAAAAGCAAAATGGTTGAAGGAGGTGCTTCCCCAGAGCACTGCATGGAGATATTGGTGGGCAATGGAATGGGCAATTAAAGCAGGGCTGGTTCTCTAAGGCCTGATGGAACTGTCCCAGTGCTCTGTCAAGGTGGAGAAAAAAACCATGTGCGATCCATACGTTTCTTGAACACATTACAGGAAGACTCAAGGAACAAATTAAGATGAACATAAATGTATCTGTCCTCAAGGCATAAGAATAGAATGAGCAATAAGGATGCATGCACTTACTCCAAGGGGATAAAAGCAATAAACTACTCGTGTCCTGATAGGGGTTAATGGAGTTTCACTCTCTGGGAAAGAAGCTGGACTTACTACCTTGAATGTAGATAATGGATGAATGATCCTTTATGTATTAGTTACTTTCTAAATAAATTAATTAATTTAAAAAGCGAATTTAGGAAGACTAGAATAGTTTCTTTTGACATTTCTGAAATAGTTTAATGCCCATCATGTTTCATGAATAGCATTGGAATCAAAAGTCTTGGTTTACAGACTGGGAGGATGAATAATGACAACACTTTCCAGTACTTGTGTGGCTGGAACATTCACTGAGGATGTGGGAAAACCAGTTCACATCTCTACTCTGCCCACAGGGATCTGAACCCACATCTTCACTATGGGATTATATGAAGTGGAAGTGCTCTTCCTTCCTGAGGGAAGGGTGACAGCAACCTATATTTTCAGTCTTTCCCCTGGTGAAGTTATGGAGGAAAAGTAACAAAAACTTCATGAGCTGCAAATCAGCAATGCTTTTCTTCCGTCTTTTTCAGTGGCAGTTTTGACAGTCACATCTTCTCAGCCTCTTCATCTCTTCTATCTTAAAGGTGCTAATTGTTTGAAAAAGAACCCAAAAAAAGACACTAAAAAGAAGAATCTGTCCAGTGTGATGACATCATCATGGGTCTCTAATCCAATATAATCTGTAAAAATATTACCAAAAGCATGTAATTGTTTTAATGGAACACTGAAACACGGTGATGATTTAAAAGGAACAGAATGTTCTTTGTTAGATGGTTTTGTTATATGTATCTGAATGGCAGACAAACAGGCAGCAGTGGAATATTTGAGTTGAAATTAAGATTTTCTTTTTCATTAGCTGTAGAATTTTATAAGGCATGAAAATAAGATAATTTGTTTTAAAAAGTGGGAGTCACGTCCCTGAATTTGCACTGATGCGGTTATTTAGAGTTGGTCCATTATTACATTCTCCAGACTACACACTGCAGTAATTTAGTAATTAAAGTTACATAGTAATTAAAACTGCTACCCCATAACAATAATTTTGTAACTGCAGATCTTGGATTACATTTCTGGAGACTCACACCTTTAAAAATAAGTCCCTTTATTTAGTACCCCGTGTATCTCAGTGGAAAAAAATAGTCTTGATATTGACTTTGGTTTGCATCTGAAGTCCCAATATTTACATAGATAACATTTTGCTTTTGGAAAACAGAGGGTTTTTCTACTGCAGGACAACTTAAAGTTGCTCCTCAAGTACGTAGAGACACACAGCTTGTGGAAGGGTTAAAATACTTTCCACACAGGGGCTTATTGTGGAATCTAATTAAGGGTCTTTAAGATAACAAGAATTCGATACTGATAAAAGATTTTATTTATTGAAATTGTGTCTTTTACTTGCTAGCATGTATTGCAAAATGGCAGGAGTAGTTTTAACAGAGCCTGCATTTCTGATAAACAGTACATTCTCTACCTTCATTCTGGCCTACAGGTACCATCTGTGTCTGTCCATGGAAAGGAGCTGTTTCTTTTGACACGGGGGAAAAGTTAAGAATTTGTAAATCCCTTCCGACTATCACTTGTGTAATAGTAAAGTAGGAATTAAATTTCATGGAATTACTGAAATATTTACTGAAAAAAAAAAGCACTTTATACCTAAATTATCCTGGACATTACGTGCATGAGTAGAAACTAAAGCAAGCCTTAAATACTGAGAACAGACAATGCACTTTCTAATAATTACTGTATTCATTGCAACCTCTTTGCAACATGATGGTCACAAACATACTTGATACTCTAGTAACAAAGATCATTAAATATAGACAGAATTTTTTGAAAATCAATCCTAAATTCCTTTAAAAATCTGTTGGTTTTTAAATTGGATTTTAGTCTGAGCACATTCCCCTGTTATTTGGAATGTATAAATTATTCAATGACCAGAGTCAATATCATGATAGCTTTAACAAAGACTACTAGCCACTCTTTCTAGATCGAGTTTCTTCTTAGCTGATTCCTTGCTGCCATGAAAGATTAACTCATAAAATCACTTTGATTTAGCAAGAGATGTCAAAACATCCAGCAGGTCTAACTGGTTTTCTTCCAATGTCAGTCAAAATAGTATGTGGTTTTAGCACTGGTTCATGTTTCTGTCAGCTGCTGTGTATAAACTTGCTGTATAATCAATTCAGACACAGTAAGTTTAAGAAAGTTTGGTACTAGTAGAAAAAAGTTTTGTTAGATTATTTGTGCATCTGTGAAACCTGATAGTCTTTAAGATGTTCTCAATTTTTGGGATTAAAATTCCAGCCTTCCTGAAGGAGTCAAGTATATATAATTCTAGTCCCTCTCAACAACAGTACGACTGTACAGTAGGTAATTTTCAACTTGGGAAATACTGCAGTTTCCTGTAATCTTGTACTGCAGGTATGATAGCCTGACTCATAAACTAAGATGATCTCAAAGTCTGATTGGAGTAGTGTATGCTAAAAACGACCCAGAGAAAGGCTAAAGGTGCATGTGAATTTTTGAGTCAGGAAAAGAAATAAATTTGTGAGGAATAATCTATTTCTATGATGCCGTGTATAGATCAGAGTATGCTGTGTCATTTCACTTTTCTCCTTCTTTCCCCTTCTAAGTTCTGGCAGAGCATGGGAGAAGATATTTTAGGTATCTTTAGATATGACCTATAGAAGAAATACATCTCTAGAATGAATAAAGTGTTCTTGTCTGTTCCAATGCTTGCCCAACTCCTTTTAATCTCTCCTGCCTCTTGACTGCTGTCATGTGGCTTATTTGGGACACTACTGAAGTTCAAGTCAATTTTCAGCTAAGCAGATGAGAGAACAACAACAAAGTCTATTCATACAACATCAAACAGAGCTTTATCTTCAGGACAACATATTGCAGGCGGTATGATATATTTCGGGAAGAGAGAGGAATGCCAAAGCTCTAGCTTGTCCTGCACATATGGTATTTGGCTTGTGCACAGATCATGTGTTAGGCTTGGTTAAGTCTGGCCTCAGTGACAGTAGTATTTACGATGTTATCAATAAAATTCAAAGGGCTAGTATTCTCTTCATTGTTTTAAAGGAGTCTAAAGAATGGTGGTAGGAAAAAAGAAGTAATGAATATTAATGCTGCTTCAAAAATTTTGACTGGAAGTACATAGATTTGCTGTAATTTTCCCACATGCGCACCACAGATAAATATTATCTGTTTGAAGAATGGTTTCTTTTTGCTTCTCCAGAACATCTAATAAAACAACTGTGTCACAAATACCATGAAGTGAGCATCCTCCACACTAGATTTTGTCAAAATTTTATCTCCATTACTATGGCTTAAGAATGATTTGATAGCAGCTGCCCTGAGGTATGAATTATACTTCAGACTGCAGAAGATGAAGGCAGTTCTGAAGTGCTTATTTAAAGCTAGGTTGAGTTGTGATAAAGTTAAATAATCATTTCAGTTTATTGAGGATACACTGTTATATTTAAAAAGATAGGAAATAGAACAGAAAGGTACTGTAGCAGTTAATGGAAATATACATTTCATATTGATGTTCAGATTTTAAGTTAACACTTTAAGTCTTTCAGATTTCTGGCTAATAAAATTATCTATATCCTCTCTCTACGTGCAAAGGTGTCCCTGGACATTACCCATGTTATTAACGCCTAGAAAAACTTTAG
>VZUA01003854.1:55293-67527 GCA_013401035.1 Horornis vulcanius | reverse complement strand
CACTTGGGAAATCCATCCCTTTTTAAACCTAGGAGTGTAATAAAATAAGGGAAGGAGATCATATCTAAGCTGCTGTAGCAGAGGGGTGTATTGGATGAATTTTGTAAAACATGGCCACCGTGTCTATGACTGGCAGTTGTTTTAGATCTATTTATTCTAAGCTCAGAGAAGAACCAAAATTATTCTCTAAAAGTTCCAACAAAGACTCATGTGTGTCTCTCTGTTATAACTAAGAGGAAAATAAAAAAAAGTAAGGTATTTTTTTGCTGAAAATGGTATCTCATCTCAGGAAGACGGTTAAACAAAGAGTACATTGTTGCAATTGATCTTTACCCTGTTTGGAATCCTGCATTTAATGTTATGAAAGCAAAATATTACTGTATCTGTCAGCATAAGACTATCTTGCGATTCTGACATCCAGCAACTTCTGCCTGAACTTTGAAAAATCAATAAATCTTTAGTACAGTTTGATGAGTCTGAAGAGGCTTATGACTCATAAAATACTTAATCCATTAGCATTGATATACAGAAGTGATGCATTTTGCTTTTTCCTTCACATTGTCATAATTTCCAAGTGCTCACTATAGAAAAGTAACTTTCTGTTTGGAAGCCTTTCATTCGAGACTGAAACCTCAAAGAGATCCAAAACAAGTGCGCAAATTTTTAAGAGTGTAACATTTTCATATTTGCCTGTCCCATTGGCCACCTTGAATTATTGCTTATTGAGATCAATTTTTTTTACATTTTAAGCTTACTTTCAATAAGAGAGACAAATCAATCACATTTAGCAGTCACATGTTTATGTGTAAAATTTAGAACAAATGTTCTGCTATAAAACCAGTAAAAGAATAGTGAAAAAATAAAGCTTTTTAAGATGCTCAACAATTTCTATATGATTTAAATCCATAATTCAATCATAAAGTTCTGCCATCATTTACAATGCAGAGAGATGACTAAAACTTAGATTTGCTCGCTATCTGCCTGTGTGACTTTCTGCTTTGAGAAAAAAAAATGTAAATCCTACTAATATAAAAGACCAACACATATTAAAATGGAAATGTTCATTGGTTTATACTATTGCTGTAACTTTATCCAATATTTTGAAGGGAAAAAAGCTGTATAATGTACATAGGTATGCTATAGCTGTAGTGTAGTGAAACTAGCTTCTCTACCTTAAGTTGCCAGAAACTGCAATTTAAAACTCACTATATTGTCTTAGCTATTATTTTGTACACCTCCAAATTTTGTTCTAAACTTACATTGTGATACACAGAAATTTAGGTTTATTGCCAAGCTTTAGTGAGGTCTATCAGCACACCTCTAGATAAGANTTCTCTACCTTAAGTTGCCAGAAACTGCAATTTAAAACTCACTATATTGTCTTAGCTATTATTTTGTACACCTCCAAATTTTGTTCTAAACTTACATTGTGATACACAGAAATTTAGGTTTATTGCCAAGCTTTAGTGAGGTCTATCAGCACACCTCTAGATAAGACTGACAAAGTGCCATATAACTCTCAAATTTTGTTTTTTTTTTTTCTGTTTTAAGGGTGATCCTTTTCTTCCACAATATAGAACTATGTACAATTCACAGGAAGAGGTCTTGCCCATTTGTGCTTTTGAGTGTAGATGCAATTTGGTTTTGAAACTCCAGTTCTTTGGTAATAGTGGAAGCACAGTAGCACTTGCTGTCTGTTCCCACTCATGCTTTCTGCCAGGAGCTCCAGAGAGGGTCTTATCAAAGGGTGAGTTAAATCAGCTTAAAGCACACCTGTGGTCACATAATGTGGAGCTTAAGACTTTCCTTCCTTGTTCATTAGAGTATCGTATCAATTTTGTAATATTTTATAGAGTTTTTCCAATGAAGACTTCAGGTTGTGTGTAGCAGCATCAGAGCTGTGCACTGTTCTGTACATAGCAGTGTACTCAACACACTGCATCAACCCTCAGGCTCTGTTGCCTCAGGATTCCTTGCACTGAAATTTAATGTATTTCCTTCTGGTTGCCTTGCTTTCAAAAAAAAAAACCAAAAACCGAAACCCAAATAAAAACAAAACCCAAACAAACAGATCCCCCAATAAAACAAACAAACAAAACCAAAATATAAAACAACCAAAAACCAACCAACCAACCAGCCCCTCAAAAAATCCCACCACAAAATGAAAGAAAAAAGCCCTCTATATTTTATTGGTCTTCTAGCCCAGAAAGCCAAACTGTATATTTCTGAATTTTTCTTGTTTCAAAGGCTAAGGAGCCACCTTTCTGCTATCTCAGATTAATACCAGTGTTGATATGTTTCTGCCTTTCATAAAGGGTTCTTTGAAAGCTGTCCACCAATTTAATTTTTGACAATGAGCTAAATGAACACCAGAGAATAAAACCAAGAGGAACTACAAGAAGTGTAGAAATATGGGTGTGTATTTTAAGTCAGCTACGTCAAAAAGAAACCTGAACAGGCCCTCTGCAAAGCCAGAGGCAAAAAGATGATTCACTGTACTAAAGCTCACATCTGCTTCAGCATGTGACAGGAGCAGCTGCTCACCCACACTAAAAGACTACCTAGCTGTACTGTACTGAAATACCTGAGTGTAAATGTTTGCAGAAGAGTCTTTTTTATGGCTCATCTGATGTAATATTGGCATTTCAATATGCTTATATAGTAAAACAAATTTTGGTATGGCTTATCTTACCAAAATACCTTATAATCTTAATTAATTCACAGCTCTGCTCCATGAATTGGCATATAAATGGTACAGATGTGGCAATAGTTTACAAATATAATGCCTCCAGGGAAAAACAACCGGCATCATGGAAAGCAGAAATGGGAAGTCTGGTTTTTAAAATTACTTCCTCTTCTTCTTCTGCTCATGTCAACTAAGCAGTGACATCCAACTACAGCATTTCCATGGCTGGAAATTTCATAATGTTCCTCATGGCAGAACATTTCTGGATGTGTTTTTAAGAGCTCAAACTGCATAATCTCAGTGAAGGTACTAAGAAAACCATTCTCATCCAATTGGCTAACTTTTTCTCTTTAAATTTTAGAAACTGAGCACATTATGGCTTGTTCTATCTGTCAAATTTAATTGTGTATACTATAAACAAAAATTACAGGATTTGCAAACTCACATATGATATATATACAGAAAAAGTGATTGCATAATTCTTGTGTCTTTGTGATAAAAATGAATTATGGCTTGCCAGAAGCTTGAAATATAANAACTAAGAATTATATCTTCAGATTTCAAGATGTTTAAAGTTATCTGGTACATGTGAACATATTTAGCATGTATCATAGCAAGAAATATTTTAATGATGCCATAAAATGCTAACCAATAAATTATTAAACAAAATAGTTTTATGTTCTTCACTTAACACTCAGTAGCATGTTTTTTAATTATGCAAGCTGACAGAAGGTTAAAGTGTCTTTGAAACAAGTATATCTGCTCTTTAAAAGCAGGAGTTTGGTGCTCCAAAGACATAATAATCTCAAGGAAGATTTTTAAGCCTTATCCTCTGTTTTATATTTAGTAATTTGACTAGCGTCTGTAAAAATGAAAATCTTCTTATGGGTTAGTTTTTTGTTTCTTTATTTTCCAAGGTATTTATTCACCAACTGTTCAAGAGTCATGCTAAAATTACCCACACAGTAAGAGAAAGGAAGAATGTCAAGGTTATATGCAAACTCTGAAATATTTGGAGGACAATCCAAATTTAGCATGAAGAGAACAACATCAGGAACAGGAAAAAATTGTCCTTGAATTTTCTCTTTGAAATCTGGATATGAAACAGGCTTAAATATTGCACTTGATATAGTGCATTTTATGTTTCCTTTGAGCAGTTATCTTTACAGCACTAATAAAACCAGTGAAATAAAATTAGATTTTTTTTTAAAGAAAAATGCCTGAATCAGTGAGAGATGCTAATTAGTAATAACCAGTTTTTTCTCCTCTTGATTTTGGTTTCCTTTATTACTTCCCTGTGAATATTTTTTCCAGCTTATGGATGATGTTGAATTTGGTAAATACAAAATTGTTATAGCCTAATTAAGAGATTCTTTGTAAGTTGTGACTCTATAATTAAATGATTTCACTATTCAAATGAATAATTGAATATCACCAATAATATTTTGTCTCTTCCCTGTGAATGCCTGTGAGTCAACGAATTTGAAAGATTTTGAGAACATGAAGCACGTCAGTATTATGTACATGTGGAAGATTTTATGGTGTATGTTTGATTAGACAGAAGTGAAGACCAGGTGAGATGCCATGCTTCTGCAGGCTTTAGCAATTTCTTCCTAAATGTACTGCCCCATTGCAGAGGAACAGAGAAGGTGTTTTCCACCACTTCATTTGATCTGGGTGTGTTCTTTGGCACGATGGCAGTTTGTTGCCCACCTTTCTCTGCATCTGACATTAATGAGAGTGATAATCAGACAACTCCAAAGGTGAGCTGATGAAGAGCTAGATGGTGCTGTGAAGGGGATGACAGCAGCCTCTACTGCAGCATGGAGCCTAGCCCTGCTGTGCCTCATCATGAGGGCATGAGTGTCACCAGAGTGTGGTTCTGTGGTACCAATCTGCCTTCAGCCCTGTTGGGCCTGCCTCACGTGCACTCTTGTATCCCACCTGCTTGCTCGAGGAAATGCAGATCTAGAAATGTTGCTCAGTGTACATTTGAAAAGGGAAGGAGGAGGAAGGTCTGGGTAGAGCACACACTGGCAAGATGAATGACTTTCCTCAGTTTTAGGTTTCGGGTTTTTTTAATAGTGAGGCTGCAATTCTCGAGGAGACAGTGGTATGACTGAAAAGTGATAGACCAGGTGATATAACCTGGACTGCAGGAAAGCATACTTTGGCCTCTTCAGGGATCTGCCTGGTAGAGTACCTTGGGATAAAGCCCTGGATGGAAGAGGAACTCAAAAAAGTTGGATGATATTCAAGGATCATCTGCAAGTTCAGGAGTGACACATTCCTATGAGGAAGAAGTCAGCAGAATGCCAGGAGTCCTGTGCAGATGAAAAAGGAGCTCCAAGACAAACTCAGATAAAAAATGGAAGCCTAAAGGGGGATTGAAGAAAGGACAGGTAACCTGGGAGGAATGCAAAGGAATTGTCCTAGCAGCCAGGGATCAGGTTAGGAAAGCTAAAGCCTTGATAGGGCTAAATCTGGCCAGGGATATTGAATGCAACAAGAAAAGTTTCTATGGCTATGTCGGTGAATAAAGGAAGACTAGGAAATATGTGTACCCTCTCCAAAAGGAAGTAAGATGTGGCGGTGTGAAGTTTTATCATTTCAAATTATGTTGTATTTGTGTTCTGGGAAGCTCCCTGAGAACCCCATTCCATGTTTAAGTTTGGATGTTCCAGATTTTTCCCTCCCCTGTCAATTCTCCTATCCCCTGCCTCCTTCCCCTGTCAGTCAGCCACTGGGACCTTCCCAAGGATCCAGAAGGTTCCAGGGAAAGCGTCGAATGACTGGCTGAACCCCAAGAATCCTCCCCCCGGTTTACTACCATTGGTTATTAGAATGATGGATGTTCTGTTAGGACTTGCCTCCCTCTCTCCCTATTGGCTGTGTCATGTATCTCTGTCTGGAACCCTCCCCTGGATAAAAGGCACTGCGACAAAGCTGGGGGTGCTTTTCCCGGTGGGGTGTTCCTGGAAGAATAAACCCTTCCCTGTTCTACCTCACCGGAGCCTCCTTTTCATTCCTCGTCGAAGCCGTGTTGCCTCTGGCACTCAGATGACTGAACCCACGACACTGGCAGTGGCTGTAGCTCTGTCAGTGGCAGGGTGTGTCGAGATAGCCGTGCGGGACGGAGCTGAACCCGCGTGGTAAGATCCGGCACCCCAACGGTAATATAGGCTTACCGAAAGCTATAGTAAGAGATTTGGCTACCTGGCACATGCAGAAGGCTGAGGTACTCCAAGATTTTTTTTCCTCAATATTCACCAGCTTGATAGCCAGCCAAATTGCCCAAATCGCCCAAATCATAAAAGGTAAGAGACTGGGAGAGTATATTCCTTAGTAGGAGATGTAAGGAGCCTGAAGGTGCACAAGTCCATGGCACGTGATGAGACACATCTGTGGATCCTGAGGAAACTCAGAGCCATAAAAATGATCAGAGGGCTGGAGTAGTTCTCCTATGAAACCAGGCTGAGAGACTTGGAACTATTCAGACTGAAGAAGAGAAGGTTCCAGGGAGACCTTATAGCAGCCTTGCAGCACCTAAAGGTACTACAAGAAAAATGGAAAGGACTTTATACAAGGACACATAGTGACAGGATATGGGATAATGGCTTTATCCTAAAGAAGGTAGGTTGAGACTACATAAAAGGAAAAAATTCTTTGCTGTAAGGATGGTGAGGCACTAAAACAGGTTTCTCAGAGACATTGTGGATGCGCCACCCCTGAAAGTGTTCAAGGCCCAATTGGATTGTACTTTGAAAAACCAATTCAAACCACGCTGTAATACTGTGAAAACCTGCGAATGATAGACTTAAAAATTCCATGATAAATATTAATATTGGTTAGAGAGAAGGTCATATTAAATTATTCTTTCAATGTCAGGAGTAATCTTTTTCTTTTCTCTATATTGTTTTCAGGTAGTTAAGTATTTGGAGGCTATTTTTGATAAATTAAAATCTTAGGTAGTTTTCCCAGTGGGGGAAAAAAAAAAAAAAAAAAAAAAAGAAGAGAAAGAACAATTCTCTAAAACATCTGTTTTTGCAGATTTTGACACTTGTAATATTTTGTGACAGCTTAAGAATGACTGGCCAAAAAACCCTACAGATTTTAGGGTAGCAAATTTTCGTCTTGTAGAGGCTGATCTGGCCACAAGAGAGCACTGTAAATCCAGAGAAGGCCAGCTTCAGCAAAGTTCATGAGACCCAAATGCGATGTTTTCCCCCACTGCTGTCAGAAAGCTCAAGAAATTATGACTATGTTTATTGATGTTAGCACCAGACAGATAATTAATTATTTAGGGTTCTTTTCTGAGAAGTGAAAAGGTCACCTTCATTACACATAACTTTGAAAAATACCATCCATGATACTGCAGATCATGAAACATTAAAATGCAAGCAGTGATTGAGAATTTCAGAGCTCATATATTTGCTTAACCTGTCCTTCTAGGTTTGAAATGCTCAAATTTCTACATTACTGAATGGTTTGAAAAATATTTTTCAAAGAAAAATGTGATTCACAAACTCTACATTGAAAAAGCAGAGGCTGAGGTCTTTTCTATTGTGTCTGTAAGGAAGATGAGAATTGCTGAAAAGAAAGGCAGAGAGAGATTGCAGGATATTATTTTTTGGCTTTAAGAAAGAGTAGAAAACTAGTAAAAAAAAGGGTCAAGACCAGAAAAGCAGGAAAAATGAAAATCAGGAAGGAGAAAATAAGCTCCAGGTAAGAAATATTAAAAGGATAGGCTAGAAGGCAACATGAGAAACCAGATTTCCAGCTGTACATCCTGACAGCCTCTGTGCACATGACTGCTCACTGCACGTGACCATATTCCACACCTGCGGATGGGATTCTCCTTGAGTCTGATCTCAGAAGCTCCTGCTAAGCCTAGACCAAACTGTCTGAGCAGTGAAGCATTCCTGGACCTTACCAGTTGAGCTGAGGCACTCACTCCCTGATCGTAGCAGGAGAACTTGCATGGTAGAGGTGGGAATAATCAGAAACATTGGTTGCCCAATCAAGCGAAACAAAGGATAAGCAGTTCTGTTATAGCCTTGGTAAACCACTTACCCGGATTCTATCCTGGTAGTGGAACAGTACCATTGTGAGCTCTGGCCCTGGTGGAATGGTGCCGCTGTTACTGCACTTTGGGAAAAAAGCCTAGCAGTTACTGACTGGGGTTACGGCCAGGATGGAAACGTACAGATGACCAAAGTCAATCTTGTCACCTTGTAATCAGCAATCCTAAGAGAGGCTCTTTGAGCTCTCCTAGACTGCAGTAGCTGTGCCAGCACCTCTCTCTCAGCTCGATGCCTCTCAGAGCTCACAAATTCTCAAGCTCGCAAGACTTGAAGAACCATATGTGAAAACGAGGCCTAAACTTATACCCATCCCCCCACATTTCTCCACACTCCTCAAGGTGCAACCCTTGCATTTTGGGAAAAAAACGAAGGAATTTGGTGTATTTCACTGAACCCAAGGGTGATTTTTGATAGGTATATTTACACAGGTAGGTGCAAAATAGGCGTATACATCATTCTACCTTTGTGTATGTGTGAATTGGTTACTGTATGAATGTTACTATCTCAAATTTATAGTTAAATCATTGTTATAATTGCAGTAAATCCCACTGAATCACTTTGTAAATGTTAAAGGACTCAATGATTAAGTACTGCTAAACCTTTTTTCACCCTGAACTGCATCCATATCCTTTGCACCCTTACTCCATTTTACGTTACTGGCTTCCTTGTAAATCATTCCAAACTGCTTCTAATTTGATCTTCCTTTGTATGCTTTGCCCTGTGTAGTATGTAATAGAGTAAAACCTTGCCATCAAACTCTATAAAGCTGTATTTTCACAAATTCATATTAAGCCTTGATTTTGCCAAGATCTTTCACTGTGTTTCTTTAAGTGACCAAACCACTCATTCAGAAGAGCTGCCAGATTCAGCTCTAGCAGGTCTCCCTGGTTTAGGCTTGGCAGTTCCCATACTCTTCACACATTCTTGTTAATTCTGCATGATGAGGCTGAAGAGAGAGACTTGCCTTATCTTCTCTGCTTCCTTGGGTGTCAGTTCCAGATATGGGGTTTTTTCTTGTTTAAGACTGATAAAAAGCAATACCTTATCTACGCACTGTGTTTTCAGGAAAGGGAATAAAATCTTGAAGTCATAGAACAAATGCTCTGAAAAGGAGATAGGATCAAATAAAATGCAATTGAAAAAAATTAGAAAATTTGGAAAGAGAGTGACTGCAACAAAATGGACTGAGATGAAATGAGGGGCAATGAAAACAAATGTATCTTGCCAAAATTTCTCCAACTAAAATCTTGAAATCAGGGCAGAAAGGTAAACAAAGAGAGAGGAGAAATAACTAAAGAAATGAAATGTTAAAAGAAAAAATGAATAATTCCGAAAGCAGGTGAAAGCAATAAAAGTGAGTGGGATTACAGGAAGCACAGGGAAATGGAGCAAAGCTTGCCCAATTAATGCTCATTGAAATCTTGAAATCAGAGCACAAAGTCTAACTCTGAAAAGGAGATATGAACAAATAAAACACAATTAAAAAATAAATCAGAAAATTTGGAAAGGGAGTTACTACAACCAAATGGACTGAGATAAAAAGAGAGGCAGTGAAAGGGACCAAAGGTTGCCAAATTTACTCTAATTCAAATAGGAAAATCAAGGAAGAAAGAAAAACCAAGAGAGAACCTGAAATAAAACTAGTAATGAAATTAAAGTTGCATTTCAGAGATGTTTACAGTGACATTTGGTGGTGTGCAATGGGTGATAAAAAGTGAATTTCTGCTAATAAAGCTGCAACATTCCTGCTCAGCTGATTGTCTGCACTGCTCTGCATGCAAAGCTACATTTTTATGACCGTAATTTGGCAAGATTTGGTGGTGTGACCCTGGTGCCACAAATATATCTCTTCTTTGGATGCTGTCAAAACCTTGCTTGATAACGTTTGTTTAAAAGCTGGGAAAAACACAGTGATTCCACTTTCTTTGTTCTTGTTCTTAATATAGCCACAGGTCAACTCTTTATCAAAGAATTATGTTTGGTTTGGTGTTTTCTTCCCCTGTGAATTTTTCAAATATTACTTGCTAACTGTCTTGTGAGGGAAAATTAAAAATTTGGTAACTTTCAAGGCAAAGTAAAAAAGAAAGTGAGGGAAAGAAGAGACCTTGAGGATAATCTCTAGGACAGCAGTGACTCTGGCTGTGGTTTTTTTTTTTTCCTTACTGATGCTGGGTTACTAGCAAGCTAATTCCTAGGGGCAGGGTGTAAACCCAGTCTCAGTGCTATGCTGAGGACAATTTGGGGACTTGCTGTTCAAATGTGAGGTTTGGCTTGGAGAGTGAGAACCTGGCATGGGTCACTGGCACTGGTAACTTGATGGTGGAGGCCTTAGGACAATGTCATCTGGCAGACTGAGGCAAAGGGTTATTTCAAAATCCAGTTTTGTAGCAAGAATCACCAAACTCCTCCCTACTTCCCAAGGATCTGCCTAGCTCCCTGACTACAGCTGTGGTGAGTGAAACTGTCAGTCCTAACTACAACATTTTCTTGGATGAAAAGGGGAGCACATTTGGCTTCTTGCACTTAATCCAGGATGGAAGCTCAGGATTATTTAACTTCCATCATTTTGCTATTAGGTTCCAAATCTCAAGCAGTGATTCAGCTCCCAGGACACCACACTAATTTGATACTAATCCGTGAAAGGTCATTGCTAGCATAACAATATCCTGTAATAGCAGAACAGGAACATTCAGTGGCATTTTACATGTGTTTGGTGATGTTAAGCTAGCATTTTGTGACACTACAGATATTATGCAGTGGTGAATGTTAAAACTAAGCCTTTCCCCTCCCTTAACTCTACCTTCTAATGCAAATACAAATACAGGCTAAGACAAATACACACTGAAAACACTGAGAGGGCAATAGATGCACTTTGAATGCAGTGTTAGTCTAAATTTCATCTTTGATGAGATGCTATCTGATGAGGCAAAACAGAAGCTCTGGGTCTTGATAACTGTGCCAGGAGGGTCTGTCACAGAGGAAAGTCTATTAAAGCCAGGAAGTCCCCAGAGCCTTAAGAATCTGGAGAAACTGCTCAAAATAGAACTGACAGGGACGTTGATTTCACTGAGGCATTGATTTTGCCACAGGCCCAAGAAGTTCCAGTTTTATGAGAAATGTCAAAAAATGTTGGGTTTTGCCTTATCCAGGCCTGGCACTTCTGCATTATCATCCGCACCTTTTCACTAGTGACCTTGTGCTCCCTGAGTATCACATCTTCCAACAGACAGCCAGAAGAAATTGTGAGCAGGACCGAAAACAATTGCTGTTCTCAAGTCCATTACATGCCCAGCATGAAATACTTTACATGTAACTTATTTTCATAATACTTGGACCATTATTTGAATTAAAGAGTAAAGCTTTTCTTGTATTCATGTTGAGAAAGTGACAGTCATTAAAATGAACAAGTGCCTGTTACCTATGAAGTAAGCCTTGGAGCAAGCGTCTCTCTGATCCAAGCATCCAAATGAAGGAAGAGATGAGAAGGGGAATGGTAATGAGAAACTGGATGGAAGTTAAAAAGCAGTTGCCTTTGGCATGTTTTTATTAATTTTTGGTTTATATGCGAGAAAAGGTTGGTGTGTTTAGTGAAGTTTTAGTGCTTCACAAAATTATGATGAAAATAGAAGTAACAGTAAATAAGTGTTGAAGTAAAAATTTCTCAGGAAATATTTGTATGAAGAATGAAAGATCAGACAATAAATAATTTTCCAAAACAGCTGCTTTATGTACTTCTCACATCCAAGTAACAATAACATTCATGTGTCACTAAGCAGCATTTTGAGCTGGTGTGTGAGAAAAATGTTTTCTGGCTCTTCATGAAAACAATTAAGAGAGAGGAAAAGCCAGTCACTTTGGTTGTTGTTCCTTTTCTAACTTTGTGCCATTGAATGTGAGGAAAATCCAGACTTACACACTGTGAGTCTCCTTGCCCCAGGCTGTGATCACGTTGTTTGAGACTTTCTTCCAAAAATTCTTCTTTTAAGAGTTAAAAGGAAAGACAACATTTTGATATTGCAGATGGGATGTGGGGGGGTGGATGGGTTTAAAAGGTAAACTTCTTTTTAAAAGTGGGTCTAGTGTTTTAGAGCCTTCTTTCACTGTTTCCACTGTTCTATTCACAGGATACTGGTCTCTGTAGCAGCTTCTATTCTTGCATGGAAAGAAAGCACATTAATTTTATTTATACTAAGGACCTCCTTGGAAGCATCCTTTGAAAGTTTGGTTTTGTACTACCTGTTGCAATACCACAAGACTGGGCCTTCTTCATTTCTTTCAGCTTCTAAAATGTTCAGTGAGAATTTGATGAGCAGTAACCTGGTAGGCTGAGCACAAATGTACCTGTGCATCTGACTGCAGAAGGCCTTTTCATAGCTTTATCTTCTTGTTCAGATAACCATTTCCTTTGAACCAGAGCTCCATTTTCTATCCTCTATGCAACTCCTATGTCTTGGGGATTCTTGT
>VZUA01003854.1:5101-15279 GCA_013401035.1 Horornis vulcanius | reverse complement strand
TTTTTTTTTGGCTCCTAAATGGTCAAAGCAGAGATTGGCAGTACCTATTCTCCTCTTTTTTATTGCTGGTGTGTTGCATGTTTAAGGCAGAAGGCCCTCCCTGGCTGTGTGAATGGGACTCTAGCCCTTGCTGAGCTAAAAGACTTGGCACTGTGCATGTGCCTCAGAGAAAGACTTCCTACAAGCACCATCTGTGGAGATGGATACAGCCACTGCATTAGATTCATTAGGATCTAAAGAAATGCAATAGCTGGACCATAATTAGGAACCATCTACACCCAAATGTTAAACAGGATAGGTTTTCAAATGGATGCCTAGAAGAGTCATTTGTTTGCCAGCTCATTGGACTCTGGATCTTATGCTAGGGACCAGTGACGTCACATTAAAATAACTAATCCTTAAAGTAATGCCAGGGAACATTGACAGGAGACAGAACATGATTATCCATACTATTAAGATATTAGAAATGTCATGGAATGGCTTAGGCTTAGGGCTTTCCCTGGCTTTTTCCCAGAAAACTGACAAGCAGCTTGGGTTTTAACACAAGCAAGAGAGAATTCTTCACCATTTTGGTTGTAAATATCTTATTTTGCAGAATGAACAGTGTGGCTGTTGGCCATTTTATATCAGTTGCCTTCAGGGAAAAGAATGGTACTAAGCATATTTAAACTATAATTTCAGATGAAATTAAGCGTGTGTGAGTCTAGAAAAAATGGCAGAGTCTTTGTTCAGTCCTAATGGTGTTTGCACTTCTGAGGCCAACTGGTTAAATTTTGAGAGAAGGAGGAAACAATAAGCATAATGAACTGAGGATCCAACCTGATGTTCTCGTGTGATAAGTCCTACACAGCCAGCCTTCCTCCTCTGCAGGCTGGAGGGATTTGTGGGTGAATTAAGGCTTTCATGTTTCTTCAGGTGTTGCCATCACAACCTCACCCTGGAGAGGTGACTCCACCACACCTTCAGGATGTACAGTTTGCTCTAACACAGCCGTTCAAGTACACTTTGGCTTCTGAATTTTGCAACAGTTCTGCTCTCTGATGTCCTGGGCCAGCTCTGTTGCTAGGTTAATGGGAAATTTTCCAGCTACAAAATTATGAATATGTTCTTCTTATTCACAAGTTCCCCGATTCCTTTTGCACCTCATGCTGCAGCATTCTGAGCATCTGGCCTGGTGACAGAACTACCAGTCAAGAAATGAGGATGCCAGCATGTCTCAGTGCTATGTGAGGAAGAGTGTCAGTGCACTGTGAGGCATGATGGACTACTACAACCTTCTAGGATACCTTTGCAGAGGTATCAGGTTGTGTTCAAAGTGGTGACCCAAGTCCATTCCACCTGCAAGGACAGACAGAGAGTAGGTACAAAAGTGAACGAGAGAAGAGTCTGTGTGTGTGCACCAAAATGCACAGTACCCTTTACAGCAATTTGAAAAAGTGCATGCTATTCCAGAAAATGTTTGTTTTAACCAAAATAGACAAGAATATTAAAATATGTGATTTGGCCCTGCATCTCTGTAATGGATGTAAAAATTGAATAACAAGCAAACTTTTCTTGTCTTTATAGATCAATATATTTCCAGGGACATATTAAAAAGGTATATAAACATACCTATGTTTCAATTTTGCTTTATTCAGTTACATTCCAATCAATTACATATTCTATTTTGTAATTTTATAATCCCTATATTTGGCGATACTGGGAGCTTAAGTCTTCTTCAGAATACTTGAGAAACAAAAGTAACAAAAAGTCCAAGTATTCATATGCCTTCTGAGAAAGACGTAAAAGATGTAGCTTGCTGGAAGAAGTTTGTGCAGCTTGTTGCATATGGATCCAAAGAAAATGGGTTTCAGTTAAATGCTAAGATAAAACTAAAATGACAAATGTTAAAATGTCTTTTTTTCATGTGAGTGTAGTGCTGCATTGGACATGAATTGGACTGAATAAAGAGAAATTTGTAACTTTTAGCCTTTGAAAACAGGCATTTAACAGTAAAAGCACAAAGATGTACTAATGATTTAGAAATGCACAGTCTTTTTCAGTGTTTTTGCCATGCAGCTTGTATGTAAAAGTAAGTGTTTTCCCTGCTTTTGCTGATATTTGTAGCAATGTGCATTATTCAGAGCTGTGCTCTACACACTCTAGAGATCAGTAGTTACCCTTTGCTTTCAGCGTTATCTCATCCAATACCTTAAATCGTCAGGAAAAAGAAATCTTTTTCTCTTCATTAAATGTGTTGTTTTCTTTTGTTGGTTTTTTTTTCCCCCTAAGTTTATATTCACATTTGCAGTAAAGCTTAAAAATAAAAACAATGAAAGAGAGTGTTGGAGCTCCCAGTAAGCAATCACTTTATTACTGGGAGTGGTGATTACTACAGAGCTGATGATTTGGAGTAGTCCCACACACTGCAGTGGTGAAGAAAAGTGGTTTTTGTCTCTTCTATTCTCAGGCTCTCCCCAGCAGCTCTATGGCCCCATGTATCTTTTGCAGGCTACATACAATATGAATTTCCATTCCCCTGCCAACTCTCACTTTGCTATTTAATTCTTCGTCAATACCTCAGCTCCTCTTAGTCTTGATAGATGAGCCCTGCATTCCTGCTGAGCTGTTTGGCTTGCAGGAATATTTGAAGAGTAAAACAAATGAATGAAAAAAGTAAGTGATGGCACTGGTCCTTGGGACCAGCTAACAAACTAAGCAGGTTTTGATAATTAATTTTTGCATGGCAAGGTTTTTTATGTAGTGGAACTATGAAATTTCTTTAATGTGTGCCTCTTTTACAGACTCCTTTCAAAATTTGACAGAAAAGGTATGCACAACAAATTGTTGAGATAATAGTGAATGATTAGAGTTACTAACAGATGCATGAAGAAAAAAGGCTCTGAAAGTTCTCTAAAAATATTAATACATCTATTACAAAATACTTCTCAGGGAAGTTTGGTCATCTCCTGGAGAGTCATATGGTCAAACTGATACACACTTCCCTTTAAAAAAGAGTGATTTATAATTTCTGTAAACAATTGGAATGAAATGTTGGTTTCAGATGGATAATAAGACTAATTTTGAGATTAGCTCAGTTGGGGAGAAAATACTCAACCCTCGTGCCAAAAGTGTACTTTTCTGCATATGCATTTGGAAAGATGCTTTCACTCAAATTGTTCATGTCTCTCAAAACATTGTCAGGGTCCCCATACAGTTACACAAAGGACACAGCCCTGAAGCAACATTGTAGAATTTCTAATTTCGAACACTAGTCTTACAGAAGGTTAAGTGGCAGGGAAAAGTAAAAAAAAAAAAAACCAAAAAAACCCAAAANTCATAAAATTGCATAGAAGAAAATATCAAAAACAAGACCCCCCAGAAAGACTGGCACCAGGCTCATAGCCAAGAGGTGAGAGAGTAGCTAAGTTTATTAGATAAACTTTGTTTAGTGAATAATTAACAAGTCAGCTTCAAAGTGTAACTCAATATAGAGTGTTTGTTTGTTTTTCTTTTTGTGACAGCGATGTTTTGCTTTTAATGTCCAATAAAGGGTTATATCAGGTAATCCTGGTGGATTGCACAAGAAGGTGGGAGATCTATCCATTTAATCAGACATATTGATATCATTTTCAATGACAAGTTACTTTCTGGTAAATATCCATGTTTTATGGGATCACAAATAATTTAGCACTGTGTCTATTTAATAGTTATGCATACACAAATGTTATATTAAGACTTTTGTTAAGGTCACAGTATTAGTCATACAAAGGGCTGGAAATGTACGTTTTGTAAATACATTTTTACAAAATGGGGGGTTATGTACTATTTATTTCATAGGCTCCCTGCCTCTTTTTGCATAAAGCATGGATATGAACTGAGTTTTTTTATTCAAGAGACTATAGCATGTATTTAATAGGACTACTTCCATATTCATAACAGAATTTGAGTAGTGATGCAGCCAAAGCTTCCAGGGAGAAAAGAACGGGTCAGTGGTTAAGGCAAATGAATGCTGTCTTGAAAGCTAAATTGTAACCTTGCCCCTGAGTTTGTAATTGATGCTGTGTGAGTTACTTAATCATAGGTGGCCACTAACCAAATTTTTCAATGTCTGATTGAGAATCTGATTTATCAACACACTGACTCCTTAAATCTGGAGCTGAAGTAAATGACAGCTATAAGTGGGTAAATGAAGTATGGCATGCAGTAGTTATAAAAAATTAAAGTCCTAAACTGCTCTCATATGAGACATGTAAGATTTGTGGATAATTTTATCTTAGCTCCTTTGGATCTCAGAATTCCCTCTTGTTAGCTGAAGATAACAGCACGCCTTGGTTTTTGTAACAATACTTTAAAATAACTGTGCCAGTATTTTAGAAATAGTCTGCCAAAATGACCATGCAAGAAAAAACACTGGGGAAACCTGCAGTTCTATATTCAGAGAATTCTGTATTCTTACTGGAAGAAAATACAATAGATAGGACATAATGACAGATTGAGTGAGCGGAATAGTGGAAAATTTCTCAATAAATAAGCCCTTTCTATTCCAGTGCATTAAACAGGGCTCCAAAACAAAAATGCTAAATGACCATGTATCCTAAATGATAAAGCCAAATTATACACATGCAGCAGTAAAGCAATTGAAAATTTTACAGACCTGGTGTTCCCCAGCTCCTGAGTGTTTTGGCATGGCTCTGAAATGGATGGTTGTTTGTAAGGTTTGCAAGAGAGATACTTATGTCTGTTTCCTTGCCAAAAACAAAACCTATATCATGGACACATTAGAGCCTGTTTAGTTTTTCTGATAATGTCTTTGACAAACCAATGAGTGTATTACAGCAGGATTTTAAAGCTGAAAGACAAAAGCAGATATAATAAACGATAATATTACTAGCTCTGTCTAGGACACAGTGCTATCACTACAAATGCCTACCCTCACAGCCCAAGAAGACCATTTCCTTTGGCTCCTTGGGAAGAAGCTCCCTCTCTTTCAGGAATGGATCTTACAATTCAAGAGAGTGCTCAATGTCAGGGCATTTATGGTGACAAAAACAAATGGGATGTTGCAGAAGTTTTATTGCCCTCAAATAGAACAAGACTGAAGACAGAAAATGATTACTAAGGCAGGAAATGAGGTGACTGATACAACAAAATAATAGCCAATAATATTAATCAGCTAATACATTTAGGTATCCACAAACAAGAAGCTGCAACAGTGAGTACTACTACTCTGACAGTGCTCTTTTACATAACAGGATAAATGCATGGGGTAACTGGTGCTCGTGCTTGGTATGAACTCATCTGCAAAATATTTCCTATGTCAAACTTGCAGATTTCTCAGTGATGAGCCTTCAATCTTTGCTCAGGAGGAACCACCACATTGTCAAGACTGACAGCACATCAGTAGAAAGGCCTATGAAAATACACTCTGCTTATCTGTTACAAAGGTTGTGTGGGTATTGTTTTAGAGGCAGTTTCCCTGCAGTGTGGTTAACACTCATAAATATGCTAGGAACTATTATGAGCTATGTCCTTATCATTTGAGATAGAATGCACTATTCATGCAGATGTGTAACATGCTATCACACACACCACACCTCTGTGTTATTACCTACAGATGCTGATTGGAAAAAAAAAGGACAAAAATTTTGTCGTGGAGCAGGAGCAAACCAAATAGCCAAAAGTGTTTGCTACTTTTTCTATTGACAGTTCTGAAAGGCGAGGACACACACTGTTGGACTGGGTTTGCCATGCAATATTATTACAAGAATGAAAAGGAGCTGTGAATTTATCTTGGAAAGGTAAAAGTAGTTTTTTGATTTATCTTGGACCTTGTTCTAATTTTACCAAGACTACAGGATCATAGGTTTCTCTCATTAGTGGAGAGTGAGAGTGGAGATGATTCCTTTGGCTTCACTACAGAAATTAGTGTATATGCATAGCCACGTTTGCGTTTCTCAGCAAAAATCTTTACCCCAACAAGCTTTACCCCGCTCTTCTCATTCCCCATAGGGAAGAGAATAACGCAGCAGCTCCTGGTCCCGCCTGAGGCACTCCAGAGATGCGCTTGGGATGACCCGCAGCAGCCAGGACCGAGGGGCCGGGGCGGGGACGCGGAAATCGCCGCCGACTGTCCCGGGCCGACCCGGGCGAGTGCTGGGCGGCTGCTGCCGAGGGCTCCTTCCCCTGCCGTCACCTCCCTCCCGTCCCGCCTGTGCCACCGCCCCCGGGCGGGGGGAGCGGCCCGCCGCGTCCCATAAAGGGCGGCCGGGCCCCGGCGGCGCTCGCTGCGGAGCGGGGCCGCGTTTCTGCCTTTCCACGGCCTTTCCACCCTGGGACACGCAGGTGAGCCGCGGGGACGGGGCAGCGGCTCCGCTCCCCGCGCCGGGCGCATCCCTTCCCCCGGCACAGCGCATCCTTTTCCCCGCAGGCTCCTCCTGGACAAAGCCGGATTCCCCGTCGAGTCGCTGCCATGGCCTCCGTCCCCTCCGCCGGCTGCCTCCTGGCCAAGAACCAGTACTACAGGAGTGAGTGCTGCGTGTTGTCCCCAAACATCCCCCGCCCTTCTCTCCCCTAGTCCTTTTTTTTCTGCCTGGGGAGCTCCTCTGGAAGAGGGAGGCTGAGCTCCCCGAGCCTCTCCCGAGAAAGTGGCCGGGTTGTTGGCACTCAGGAAAAGTGTCAGAAAGTGTTTCAGGTGATGCCTGGAGGAGCTGGAGGCAAACAGTTGTCTTTGCCCAAAAGCTTTTTATTTCTTGGAAAGTTTTTCGTATCACAGAACTTTAGTTTTAATGACCATCTGCTTCTGGCTATTAAACCACCTTTTTAAAAATTAATCTATTTAGAATTATTTATTCGGGTTATTGTATACATATATATACATATATACATGTATCTATTTAATTATAAAACATGACCTAGAAAAAGTGCTAGCCTAGCAAGTCATGGTTTCTACATGTACTTTCTGTTTACTTTACCTCCTATTTACTTTGCAAATTTAGACACAATACAAAATCAATTCACATTTTTGTTTCTAAATATGTAAAATAATCATTGCTTTGAGAGTACATGTGGTGTATTAGGATTCCTAGGTCCAGGATGGACACCAGTGCAAGTTTAGTATTTAGTTGTGTTGCAAGGGAAAGTATAGCAATTGGTTTGCTGTGGACTGGATGTTCAAGGATGTACTTGCCTGTCTTGATAGCAGGCTGGCCATGATCTCAAGTTTTGTCAGTGATTTCAGTGAAAGTTATGCAGACAGATCTCAGCATGCTTTTAAGGAAAGTGTAATTAGAGTGAAATTGATAAAAGAGTTCTTAGGAAAACAACTGTAGTAGAACAGCATATATACTGTAGAAGTTACTCTGTAGCTCAGTGAAATTGTTTCCTCTGAGGTAGCAGCATGTCTGAAAAACTCCTGACATATAAATAGTGCACTCTCTCAAAGCATTTTTCTTTCATTGTGTGTGTCCCTGTTTTCCACGAACAGCAAGACTGAACTCGGAATCCAGTGTTTCTTCCAGCTCCTCCTGCAGTGTGGATGCTGTGAACATCACAGACCAGGACAAAACATTGCACGGTATTGTCCCCTTCTTTGAAACACTTTTCAGTTTTTCCTGTTGTTCATCCAGGGTCTAATGTTGTGGGCTTTTCTGCTTTGGCAGGGTTACCAGAGTTAATTGATAAATATTGGTGGATAAAAAGCTTCTTCAATAGTGAAACCTCTCCACCAACAGTTGGCAGAAAAACACTCTCAGCAAGCAGGTGAGTCCCAGTTTTGAAACAGTGGGGATAACTTACTTGCTCCGCTTTCCTTCTGGTAAAAGCATTAGTAAACAAGTCCTGATCAGCTAAAACCATCTGGTGGGGTCCAATGCTGTTTTGATGATTTAAGTAAAATATACATTAAGTGTAAGGCTATATAGAACCTTTCCATATTTTCATTTTAACAAATTAACTCATGCTCTTCACATTATGCAGGTGGTAGTGCCTATTACTGTTTCACACTTATGGTGATGTTTATTTAATCATCTACCTATAGAGCTTGCACAACCATTTATACAGTTTGGCCATTTTACTTTATGTTAGAAAGCTGATATGAATGCATTCAAAATACTTAGGCAGATAAATATCTTTGAGGTAATACAGTTGAAATTCTATTTATAACCTTTTTATATATATTTCTGCAGTACCAACAGTTGAAAAGGACAGCTGATGGCTTTTCTGACTGAGATGCTACGTACAGACTTGTTTTTCCAAGAGGCTTGGGGTCTTCCTAATGTCTGGGTTCGGCTGCAAGAAGAAAACAAAACCTTTAGGAGAGTCAAAAATTGTATTTTCAAAATATTTGTCAGTAGCTAAAATGATATTGCTTAATGGATGTATCCATGGGCTACCATGTGTTCCTTCCAGATTTGCCATAATTTGTGATGTCTCTCTAATGGAAGTTCCCAGGAGTAAACATCCTGATGACTTACTTCAGTAATTAGAGAAATGTGACAGTAAAAATAAGACTTCATAGGTGTAGGAGGAAGATGTGTATTGAATGACTTTGCAATAGGTGATTCAGTTAAGTTGCCTTCAAGATGCCAGCTCTATAGGCAGTCTCACTGATGTAAATAGGATTCAGATCTGTAATCCAGAGTAGGACTGCTATGTGGCACACATCTTCTGTCCAGTATTTGTGTGCCACTTACAGGGTGTAAGTTTACAAGAATGCTTGCCAATAGCTTTGCTTTTAGAAAACCCAATTATATGAGCAAGCAGTAATCAGTTTGGTTTCTTTGATCAAGCGGAGCGCATCATCCCAGCTTCAAATACCCAGGTACCACTTTCATTCCTACCTATGTAAGCTGGTATTTGAGGACAGAATAAAGATGCACAAGAAACCAGTAATCCTATTGGAAACTGATCTCTTTCAAGGACAAGAGCAACCTTTAATCAGAGTTGATACTTTTGGTTCATTTTAGATTTCTTCTGCCTGCTTTGTTCGTGGCTGAAAGATCTACTTGCTCCTAAGTGATGAATTCTGTCAATGTTCTGCTGCCTGTCAGATTAGTTATGAGGGCTAGATCTGGCAAAGGATTCCACTCCAAGTAATCACATTATTGCTGTTAACCAAGTATACCTTTGTCATGATCTTTAAAGGTACTAGAACATTGCAGTGCTGAAGACTAAAGCTAATTAGTACAACGACTGTTTATCCTATCAGGCATGACTGAAATGCATCAAGGATTGTGGAAAATAACAAGTATTTGGCTGGATGATAATATTTGTGACAAGTATCTATGCAACTTTGTGATGTACTATCATTAAACCTGCTGTATATTTGTCCATCACTGTCCATAACAGTAGCAAACATAAATGCAGCCAACATATTTTTATTACAGGTTAATGGTTGTCATGGTTATGCATAACTCCAAGGTGTATCAAGTGGCTGCTTCAGGGAGTTTGTGGTCTTGGTGGAAGCAATAAATGCATGGCAGATGACAACAGAAAAGAGCACAATTCTGAAAACATGATTTCAAGTGTCTTCAAATTGACTTGTGTCTTACTTTACTGCTATTGTATCATTTAATCTTTGTCTGTTCTCTAAGTGTACAGAATGACCTTTTTTATACGATGATTTTTTTATTATTAAAGATTTAATCAATATTTTGTCTGACTTATTTTTGGCCTCCAAAAACAAACTGGTGTTCCATGTTGCCTGTGGTGGATTTACTGTGTGGGTTTGGGTTTTCTTCTTTGAATGTGTATTATTTTTCTTTTTTAAACTAAAGTATTTGAAAAATTTAAACCCCCCTCAAAGGCTATGTTGTATGTGCATCACATTCTTCCTTTAGTCACTTCAAGGTCTGATGTGACTTGGAAAAGGAGTGCAAGCTAGGAAAAAGCTCCTAACACCTTTTTCTATAAGACCATGTTTAAAGAAAAGACAACACCATAGTTGCAAGGTGACTGTTACTCTCTTTGAAGATGCTTGAAACCACAGAAGAAAGAAATGCTGTAGCCTTATTATTATTACACATGTGAAATACCAGATTCAGGAAACACTGTGGAAAAGAAGTGATAATTTCCATATTACTCATTGAGCTTAAACTGCTTCTGTCCTTACAGAGTCAAGACATGGGTTGCAGGACAGGCTTAAGGAGCTGATAAGCTGTTAAAAATCACAAAGCTCCCCCAAACCAAAACACAGTTAT
>VZUA01003853.1:0-12638 GCA_013401035.1 Horornis vulcanius | reverse complement strand
TTCCTAAAAACGGCTGAAATTCTTATTTAAATGCTGTTGTGCAGCTGTCACTTGTGACTCCTGTAATGCAGCCAATGTTCCTCACCAAGTAATTATTGTTTCCCCAGGAGAGAGGGGAAAAAAAAAAATCAATATCCAAAATTTCCTGTAAGATTTCATTGTCTTCCCTGGTATCCTGGGGATGAGGAGATGCAGAAGAGATGATGGGAGGGCAAAAAAAAATCACACAACGTGCATTGAAATTTATCCCATTTTCCCTTTGAATTCACACTGGAGTTTTCCACATTTTCTCTCTGTTGTTTTGCTTTTTTTTTTAAATGGAGATAATTCAGTCCTGGATTTCTCTGGGTCAGAATCCACTGGTTTGGAATGAATAAAAGATTAAAGCAGAACTGACCTGGTGCAAACCCTTTGTCTTGGCCTCCCCTCCCAGCCTCTGAGATTCTCTCCCACACCATTTGGATTCTTCCTATATTTTAAAAAAATGCATTTTTCAGCTGCCTTTCACTTTGCCCCATTGCTCTGTTCCTCCCAGCCTGATCTTGTCATGTAAGTACCCCTCCAAATGCCTCATAAATCTGCTTTTCCAATAATGGAAAACTCAGTTGATTCTTCTCCAGCTCCTGCAGGATGGATTTCTTGGGGAAAAACTGTCATTTTTTGACAAATACAATCTCTCTGCTTTGCTGTGTAATCCTACTCTAGGCCTGGCAATCAAAAAAAAAACCAAAAAATGAAACAGCAAAAAAATCCTAATAGACCCTTCACAGATAATATCTGAACTGGAATTACTTCTTTATAGCCTGGGAACATTCCTCATATTAAAACACTGATGTCACAAAAATAAAACAACCCAACAGAACAGAACAAAACACAAAAAACCTCCCCCGGATTTCATTTTGTGCAACTTTCAAACGTCTGTTAATTAAATGTAACTTGTTTACCCCAAAACACACCTTAATGTGCAGTGAGCAGCAGCAGCTCATTAATAAAATTGTTTTTAGTCAGAAAACGAACCTCGGGCGCAGGCCTGGAGCTCAGGACCTGGCAGGGCAAGGGATCATTTTTCTTCTCTCGCTGCAAAATGAGAATTTAGAAGTTTCTGGAGATCCAGATGGAGGAAAAACAAAAACCTGAGGAGCCTTGAGGTGATTGCAGAGGGATGGGAATGTGGAGGTGAGGAATTGCATGGATTAGCAGCACAACCCTCTGAATCTTGGGGTTTTTTTCACCCTAAAATCACAGATCTGCAGTGGCAAAACCTTCTCTTTTCCCTCCAAAAAGACACAATTGGGCCTTTCACATTTCCAGCCTATTCCCAAAGCTGAAGGATTTTGTTTTTATGCCTAAACTTAATGAAAAAACCATTTATTTTATGGTCAAAGTCCTATCACAGGCTGCCTATTCCAGGTCATTTCCCTGCCTTTAATGTTTGGGAAGGACAATTCACCTCTACAGGGATACCTCAAGGAAAATTCTAAATTGAGATCAAACTGAGCTCTCTGTTGGTCAGTTCTAAACTGAGATTAAACCTCTTGCAACGAAACAATTTGATCATAATTTAAGAAATAACAGTGGGAAGACTACAGGGCTTATTGAATTATTATGAATTGTTATATAGATAACAATTTATTATTAGAAATTAAGAAACACCTGTCTGGGAAGGCTGCAGGCCTTCAAAAGCTTCCTTGAGCTTTAAAGAATTTTGGTCCCATTTGGGGCTGACTCTGTAAAAATCTTTAAAATGTCACTAAATCCCCCTCTTGAAAAGGATTAAATTTCTTCTTGCAGCATTTAATTCATTTGGAACAGATTTGGGGAGGGGTCTGTGGGAGAGCTGGAAACCAAATCCAAACCTCAGCCTCGCATTTAGCACCTGCCCACCACCAATACTTGACATTAATCCCATTAAACTCCTGCATCTCTAATTAATAACTTGCTGGTGTGACGCCCTGCAACTCTTAAATCCATTTTTAAAACAACTAAATAGCCCTAAAACCCTCTAAAACTGATTTCTTTTCAGATCAGAAAGCTGCAGCTGGATTTTGGCAGCACCTGTGGGTGCAGAGGATCACATGAATCGTCAGTTCCACTTCCATGCCCTGGGACCCAGGAGGATCCACGCTCTGAGCAGCTCAACCAAGCCCTACAAATTTGAATTATTTTCCAGATTTTTTTCAAATTGTACTGACTGCAAATCAATCTCTTAAAAGCTGCTGTCGACGCCCTTTTGATGTTAAAGATGCACTGCCTAAATCACTGATGCCAGTTACACCTGTACAAAGGAATTTAACAGTTACTCAGACCATCTCATTCCCAGGTTCAAAAAAACCCCAAAAAACCCCAATTAATTTTTCTTCCCCTTCTTCAGCCTGAAATTCAACACCTGCAGAAGCCCACTCACTTCTGAGGGATTTTAAATACACATTTCAACGTTCTAACACAACAGAGATGAGATCTTTTATCACTGCCAAGGCCATAAAAGACGAGCAGGTTCGATATTTTTCTTTGCCATCTCTTGCTGAAGATGGATTTGGAATCACAGCGCTGGAAAAGCTCAATATTTCTACCTGGGAAGGAGCCCTGCACCTGATTTTGGGGGTGTGGGTTTGCCTCAGGGCCACACAGACATAACTGAGGGTGTCCAAGCTGAGGAATATTCACATTCCCACGAATATTCACATTCCCACATTCCCATTTTCCATCAGGAAATCTTCCAGCTCTGTGGGATCCCCATCAAAGCTGAAATATCCACGTCCCACATGGCAGGAAAGAGTTTCTTCCAGCATTGAGCATTTTGCTCGAAGCCTGACTAAATCATGAGGATTTCATCCTTTTCCATTTTCATCTTTTTTTCCATTTTCATCCTTTTCCATTTTCATCCTTTTTTCCATTTTCATCCTTTTTCATTTTCATCCTTTTTTCCATTTTCATCCTTTTTCATTTTCATCCTTTTTTCCATTTTCATCCTTTTTCATTTTCATCCTTTTTTCCATTTTCATCCTTTTTCATTTTCATCCTTTTTTCCATTTTCATCCTTTTTCATTTTCATCCTTTTTTCCATTTTCATCCTTTTTCATTTTCATCCTTTTTTCCATTTTCATCCTTTTTCATTTTCATCCTTTTTTCCATTTTCATCCTTTTCCATGTTCATCCTTTTCCATTGGGTTTGCTTTGCTGGGATGCCACACCTCACACAGATGATTTCTTTTTTTTTTTAACTTTAAAACACGAACAGCAGGGGAACAGCAAGAGGTTTCCAAATTAAAAAGCTCAGATTGGAAGGTGGAAAAACCATTCCCAGACCTCTGAGGTACCACTGCAAATTCCTGTTCCTCAGGAGTGTGCAGGGATCTCTCCAGGGCTGCACCTTGAACCGCTTCTGCTCTACCCAGCAGCCCAACTTTGAGTGAAAATATCCATCCAGGAAGTTCTAAAATAAAAAAAATTGGAGCAATTTCTCACTCCTGGCAGTCCGTGTTTATGTCCAAATTTGGGAGGGGTGTAAAGATTTGGGCGGACACCAGATTTCACCTCAGTGTGGGAGGTTTTTATGGTGAGGGGTGAGGAAAAGGAGGCAGAAATGCAAATTCACTGCAGAGCTTGGCTCCTAAGGAGATGATTAACACATAAATATCATCTTTAATCACCCAGCAATGCTGAGCTGCAGGGAAATGCAGGGGAGAGTGACTCCAGAGAGAGGCAAAAAAATGCTTTAGCCCCAAAATTTCTGAAATAAAAGAGTCTTGCAAAAGCTCCAGAGCCTCAGAGGAGGAGGGAGCCACTCACCCTGAGTGCCCAGAGCCGCCGGATTTCACCTGCCCAGGTGGGAAATCCAGAACCTGGAACAGCCCAGGGCAGCGGGCACAGGGATTTAGGATTCCAAACGCTGTTTTCTCCTGGTCTGAAACATTCCCAGGACAGTGATGAGCTTCTCTGGGTGGCAAATGTCAGGTATTTGCATAACACAAAGCGAGAAATAAATTACAATGCAGCAATTAACACAGAGAGACAGAAACAAGCTCCAAGTTTACATTTTCACGGTGGAAAATCTGATTTTCTTTTTTTCCCAGCTGTGCTGTTTACTGCAATTATTTCAACATACAACAGGATCCTTCTAGTTAACAACTAATCTAATTAACAACACTGTATGATGATTCTTGAGCTTTTTTTTGTAAACAAATTCTGATTAACCAAAGACTTTACTATGTGGGTGGTTTCCTTCTTTTTTTTTTTTTAATCTAAGCCCAGTCAAGCAAGCAGCTGAACAGAAAAAAAAAAGTCAGCTTGGAGCAGGGAAACTTTGGAAATACCTGGAATAATTTATGGCCTCAGTCTTGGCACCCTGAGTGTCAAACAGCACCTACTCCCCCCTGAAAATAAAGATAATTCTGCTCAGCACAGGCAGCATCCCTGCTGGCTGAGGGCCCCAGATGTTGCTTTTGAGGGAATTAATTTCCCACTTCCCCAGCTCCTGTGGCTAAAAAAAAATTTTGTAAATGGCTTTGAGGAGCAAGGGGGAAGCTGAGAAGCTGTTCTGTGTTTCCACAGTCAGTAAAGTTTCCCCAAATCCACCTTCAGTCTGCAGCTTCAGATCCATGTGCTGCGAACAAAAAGGTCTTTATCAATTCTGCCCATTATTCCACGCAGGGAATTTTCTGGAAAGCTGCATTCAACTGAAAATGTGCCATGGGGCAGTGAATGTTCTGCATCTGTGGGGTTGACACCTTTACTCCCATCATCTTCCAGCAGATTTCCAAACTCTCTCCTCCACACTGAGCATTTGTGGCTCCTGTCGAACCTGGGAGTGACTCTGAGCACAAATACGGGTGCAGCCAATCCAGAATATCATTGCAATGAATGTTGCAAAATAATTCCTGCAAAAGAATTTAAAACAAAAAAAACCTATAGCATTATGAAACCAAAGCCGAAGCAGTTTTGCATTGAATGATAAGGAAAGGAAGACTAAAAACATCAAACACAGATAAGCTGTCTCCAGAGATGTTTTTCCCAAGAGATTTTTTTACCTGTCTAGCAAAATTCAAGGATGTTTTTCTCAGAACAGAATTCCAGTAAGGAAATGGAACAATCATCCAGCTTTTAGCAAACCACAAAATAAGGATGTACGGATATGCTGAAAAAACAAAAATCAACAGAGAAGCAAGAAGACCCCCACTGAAAAGAGTATAAAACAGGATTCCACCAGAGCAGGGGTGGTGAACCACGGGGTTCAGAGCGATGGAGCCTGAGTTGGGTTCACCCAGTGCCCATTGCCAGGCTCAGCACTATTTTGCTTGTGGCTTCTTCAAATTTCAAATTTTTCAAATTCTTCATATTCTTTGTCAATTTTAATAAATTCTCTTTTAATTATTAAATTGGCTGGTTCATTTATAGCATCGTGGAGCCATGGGATTCCACGGGTTTGAGATTTGGGCTCAAGGGAACTTAAAAATCACCCAGTGCCAGCCCTGCCATGGCAGGGACAGCTCCCACTGCCCCAGGTGCCCCAGCCTGGCCTTGGGCACTGCCAGGGGTCCAGGAGCAGCCACAGCTCCTCTGGGAATTCCAGCCCAGCCCCTCCCCACCCTCACAGGGAGGAATTTCCATTTATCTCACCTAATTTTGCCTCTTTCAGTTTGAACCCAAACACGTTTTCCTCACAGGGGGGTCCTGTGCTGGTGGATTTCCCTGTGGGCATTTCCTCCCCCTCCTCCTCCTGTTTAGGTAAAACATTGAATTATGAATCTTCTTGGCCACAGCACCATTGAAGTTTCCATCTGAACCACTTGGGGGGTTTTATTTTCTCCTCAGGAGGGAATTGTTTCACAGACCATGAAAAACTCCATTAAAAAGCCTCCAGCTGAAGTCCCAAAGAGGCTCAGTCAGGATTTTGCCGGGATCAGCTCCCTTGAGCTTCCCCAGGGGAGTGGAACAAAATCCTCCACAGAGCTTTGAGAGGCGTTCAGTGCATGAATGGGGGCTCACTCAGGGCAGCCTCTCCTCTGGTGCCCCAAACATCTCTTCCCACCCCCTGCTCACCACCCCAGGCTCTCACACCCCCACTCCTGGAGTGGAACTGTGGAGTGCCCGAGCAATCTGCACTGCTGAGCAGGGTAAAAGGTGTGAGGAGTGTAAAATAAATCCTCATCAAAACCCCTTTGCTGTCCAAACTCTGCTCCTTGACTGCTCCACTCCCTTTCAAGTACCTGAATCTTTGCATAAGGCACTGCCTGCTTCAAATCCAATAAAGGACTTCAGGCTGTTGCTTGCACAAATAATGTGACTTCAATTGCTGCTGTTTTATTTAGAAGGACAGGCTTTATTTTATTTTTTTTTTCCTCCTGCTGCCTTAAAAATATGGGAAGAAATAGAAGTGATATTCATAGAGACATAAAGCCGAAATATTAAAGAGAATAAAGGCTCTTGGAGGCTCTGATTCATCTAAAGTGTCCCAAGTTTCACAGATCAAGGACTTGAAACAAAAATTATTCCATGCTGGAAGGTCCTGACCAGAAAAGCTGAGGATACACAACTTTATCCATCACCAGTAGGAATTTGAGTGCAGAACTGCATTTGCAAGAGCAATAAATGATGCGCATCAGCTGGAAAGTGCAGAGGAAAGAGCAAGAAATATAACCTGGCTGGGAAAAAAAGATCCTTTTGCAGGTTATAAGGAAAAATTTGGGTTTCAGCACCACAAAAGGAGCTGCGAAAGAAAGAGAAAATGAACAAATGTTAATGAAGACAACCCTCTTATCTCCACTGATAAAAGTCAGCCAATACTATCAGCATTTTAACTTTTCCCAGCTAAAGGCAGCTTGGTTTCCCTTCCCCTCCAGCATCAGACTCATCTAAAATTCAAGGAAAGCCCCATGAAATAAAACAAAAATCTTTCTCACCAGGACATTTCATCGCCTGCTTCCCACCCGGGGCTCATCTGCAGAGGAGTCACGGCAGCAGGAGGAATGAAGTCATCCCATCCAGCCCTGTGACCTGCAGGAAACGTTGCCCTGACATCTCATTCCCGCACAGAAAATGAAGCTTTGTGCCTGGAAATGCTCAGGTGTGTGAAGATAAAATCGTCCCAAAGAACAGCAAATTTACGGCAGATTGGTCTTCTCAGCATCCCTTAAAAATATAAAAAAAACTCTCCCAGCCATAACAAATAATTAGTGTGGAATTTAGTATTTAACACCTGCTGGTGGGATTATTCAGTGTTATAGGTAATGTATAAATAGGCAATGGATACAACATTTATCTGTGGAACTCAAAGCAAATAAAGAAATCAGTTAGTGGTTTTTTGGTTTGGGTTGGGTTTTTTTCCCCACTGAATAAATAGGAAGATAAAGGCAAATTAGTGACTTGATCAGCAGAGCCCCAGCATGGGTTGGAGCAGAAATCCAAGTTTGGAGTCACCCTCCCTGGCCAGGGGCAAGGTGACACAGAAAAGTGCTGCAGGCAGAGTGTCTGGTGTAAAAAGGGAGTTTTTATTCCATATTGAAGAGAAACAAAGCTCGTTTACAAGGACTTATTTCCCCTGAGAAGCCTCTTTTGGATGGAAAACTGTTCTGAAGAGAAGAGAGGCTGATTCAGTCACCACAAATACGCCTAAAAAAACAAATTTTAGGTATTTGGTGCTCTAATCCTGCCCAGCCTCCAGCACTGCTGCTGAATGAAGGGTTTTAACCTTCCCCTTTTAGACCCAGCTGAACCCCCCAGAGGCTCTGAGTGTGCCCATCCTGCTCCTGTCCCCACTCCTAATTAATTTCTGGAGGCATAATTGGGAATATCTTTGAGGACCTGCAAGCCTTTGCTGAGCTGGGTAAAAAGAAATCTCTGCCCAAAGCTTCAGACACTGCCAGAGGCTTTCTTGTCTCTGGGTCAAAAACAGGCACGAAGTTCAAGCCATAAAATGAGAGCCACGAGCTGAGAGTGGAGTTTAATAGTCAGGAGAAATCCCATTTGGGATCAGAGCTCCCCTGGGGATGTACAATCAGATTTTGTGGTAGAAAGAGAAAATTCCTGCGTTTGTGTGGGTGTTTGAGGGAGCTGGGGAGGCTCTGGGGTGGGGGCAGCTCCTCGAGTCCTTTTTGTAGGGCAGGAACCCAAACCTGGCAGGTTCTGCTTCCTGGGAATCCCCACAGAGATGGGAAGTTGGATTTATTCACCAGCCCAGCGAATCCCAGGGAAGTTCAGGCAGTCTGAGGCCAGCACAGAAGGGTTTGGTCCATCTGGGAACGGGAGGAATGTGATGGTTATTCCCTTACAATCCTGGTCATACAATGACCCAAAGGGGTGATCACCTCTACTTTTAAACTTTCTCAATTCCCCATTCTTACATTTTGAAAATTCCCTTTGAATTATTCCATATTTCAAAGGAAAAGGCAGAAATTTTTTATTCCAGCCACCACATAATCCCCCCAAATCCAAATTAGTTCCTCTAAAAAAGCAGTTCAGACTCTATTTACCTTCTGCAAAGAGAATCCATACAATGTATTAAAAACATTAATTTTAATGACTTTAACCAAAATATTTTGTACAGAAAGAAATCATTTCACTTCCACTGACTTCAGCCTTACAGCCTGACCTCCCTAATTATTTTTTAAAGGAATTTAGATGTTGCCCCAATTAATACTGCACCACTAACAAACTTTTACCCAAAGAGAAGACTGAGATGAGAGTTCTCACTCAAACCAAGGCAAGCAGCCTGAGAAGAAAATCTCAGTCTGAGCCTTTGTTCCTCAGTTCTTCACATGTGAAAGGAATAATAGAACTTGCCTGAGTCCCAGGGCTGTTGTCAGAGTAAGAATATTAAAGATTAAGAGTGGCTCTGATAGTCCAGTAACGGAGGACAATAGCTAAGATAGAATTTCATTTATTCAAAGCTCTACAGAAAGTGCACAGCTCCAGAAATCCTGCAATCCACCCCTAAAAAAGCTAAAGCACTCCTAAATCATCTTAAATATATTACCAAGCAGGGGTTTGTGGCAAAGTGTAAAACAGCTTTGTTCTTAAGAGGAAAAAAATGGCACTTTTATCATCCCTCCTCTTTTTATTCCCTCACTTTTATCCCTGTGCTGGTTTCCCCTTTTGCTTTGTCAGGGAAGTCAGTGCAATTCAAACCTCGCTGGGTAAACAGCAGAAATGTTTTTTTTGCATAACTCTTCCTAAAATAAGATGCAGCCTTCACTGGATGGCTGCTCGGTGCTCTCTGCAGACACACATCAAAAATAGGGAGGGCAAAATAAACACAGGGACCACAAAACATTGCCCAGGGAATGAGAGAAATATGGAACAGCGAGAACTGCTCCAAAACTTTGTGTATTTTCATGTGAACTTTGCATGTGCTGAATGCAAGGACAAAGAGAGTTATGATGTAAAGGTTTCACCACTAATAAATAGATGAGAAAAAAAGCTTTAAATGCCCCTGCTCTGCTTCTGATTTAAATGGAAGAGGGTGTGAAATGAGACACTGAGAAAGGTGACTCAAATTAGCTCACAAGTCTTAAATAAACCCGGGGCCAGTGCTGGGCACTGTCCTAATTCTGTTTCCTTTGGAAAAGTCAATCCAAGAGTGCTCTGTGTTACTTGGGGCTTCAGCTCCTGGGGTTTTCCGCTTGGAGAGGTTTTGCTTTGCACAAATGTTTGAAGAATAAGAGGAAGATCCTGCCCCAAACTGCCCCATTCCAGCACAACCCATCAGGCATTCAAGGACTAAAAACAATTCCCCTCCAGCCCTTGCCTGCCTTGTGTCCTCCTCCCCCCAAAAAACCCAACCAGAGATCGCCGAAGCCATGAAAAAGCTGCTGAGGAGACAGAATTTTTAATGTATTTAACCTGCTTTTAGTCAAACTGCTTGGAGAGATAAAACAGCCAGAGTGGAGAGTTTTGCATTCTGAATGCAAAAATAAGAAAAAAAACCCCCACAAACAAGCAAAAACCCACTAAAGACAGGACACACTTCTTTTTTTCCTGCCTTTTTTTCTGTTTGCTTGGTTTTGCTTGGATTGGTTTGGTTTCACTGTTTTTGGGGGTGTTTTTTTTTGTTTGGTTTGGTTTGGTTTTAGTTTGAGGTTGGGGTTTTTTGTTTTTTTGGGTTTGGGTTTTTTTTTTTTTTGGTTTTTGTTTTTGTTTTTTCATTCCTGTTTGGTTTCTTGTTTGGTTCATTGGGCTTTTTTGGGGTGTTTTTGGTTTGGTTTGGGGTTCTTTGAGATTTTTTGGATTGGGTTTTTTGGTTTGCTTTGTTCTGAAGGATTCTAAAGGCCCCAGAACAACTAAAGCACAGTTTGGAGCTGTCCTCACACCTGGACCTGATCCAGACACAGGCACCTGCTGGATTCCTCCTGACTCTGGAAAAATGATCCATAATCCTTCAATTTGGCCTTTCCTTCATTTCATGACAATTTCCTGAAGCAGAACGAGGAGCAGGGAGGGAGTGAAGCTCCCCAGTTCACCTGTGCTTCTCTGGATGAATATCCCAATCTCCAAGGCAGCTTTTTGAAGTTCCCAACCTCGCTTTTGTTCTGCTTTTCAAGGAAAAAAATAAAAACTGTAAATCCTTCCTGGTGGTGCCTTGGCTTTGTCTTTGATACTGGGGTGGTTTGTGATGGAAAGAGAATAAAAATTCAGGCTGCTGGGAACCTGAACAGACCCCCCCAAGATTTTTTTCCCACTTCTTTTCTGTTCATGCCATCAGCTTTTTGCAAAGTGGAGCAGCGCCATTTCTGTTCACATTGCAGCTCTTCCTTCCCTAAATCCTTCATTTTTTCACTTTTATTTCAACCAGTAACTCCATTTATTGTGTAAAAGGGCTCTTGTGGAGTAGAGCACAAACCTGGAAGAGTGGAAATTCCATCTTTTCCCTGCCAGTCAGGAGGCTGGGCTGGGATGCTCGGTACCAGGGAAGCCACTCCTGTATTTATCTCATTTACTGTGTTCACATGTGCTAAATGGAATTACAGACATAATTACACACTGTGTCAAAAATAACTGCAGCTAAGCACAACCACCTCTGCTTCCCCTCATTTTTTTTGCTCCTATTAAGGACAGGCACAAAAATTTTGCAGGAATGCAAATGAAGAGCTTATTTATTCCAAATGATCAATTACAGTAATAACTATTACAGAACCAAGTTAAATAATAATTAACTATTATTATTGCTGCTGGGAAAATAATATTTCAAGTATATCTGGGGAAAAACACTGAGCATCAACCTGTGACATTTGTCACAAACTGTTGAAACTCACACCAGGAATTCCACTGGGTCACAAACCAAACAAAAATTCCTTCCCAAGGAGTTCAGTGGTTCTGAGGTGTCATCCCAGGAGCTGTGGCTGCTTTAAGAAGTAAGAAAAGCGTGACAAAAATTCACCTTTACGCCACTTCCAGACCCTTAGGAAGTTCCACAGTTTTCTCTCCTTGTGTAGGGGAAGAAAACAATTCCTTGGCTTCCCCCTTGAAATTCCTGTAAGCACTTGGGTGTTTTTATACAGAAATTCTCTGGATGGATTGTGACTCCAATTAGTGGATTGGCTGATTTTCTCTAATTACAGCAGTTTGTCACTGGGCTGTTTTCTCTAATTGGTCACCACAAGTATATAAACGCAGTGGATTTACAGGAGTGTGTTTATAAAAGTTCCCTGAGGACTCAGGAGATCTCCACAGGCTCTTCAGCTCCTTGGCCACACATTTTCCATGGAAAATCCTCTTCCCTCAGGCTGTGGGGTCCAAACACAACAACCCTGAGGACAGGGGAAGGCACAGAGGTGAAAATATTTGTGGTTTATATTCAGTTCTGTCACCACCCTTAGGGGACTCATTTAGCCTTTGGCATCTCACTTAACTCCAGGGCAACATAATTAATTCAAATCTGTAATTACAGGTTTGCTTTCATCAGGGGACTGCAAAAAGATTCCCAAATCATTCTTATTACCAAGAGTCCCAAACACCAGCAATGGTCACAGCAATGCTTTCAGTCTGCCCAAGGCCAGCATTTTAAAATATATTCACTATAAAGGGAATTTCAAACACAAGGTGTGTTGGCTCGGCTGTTAAAATGCAGAGGATACCCCTATTTTCATACCACACAGCACAGCATCACATGTTGTTATTATTAAAATTATAAACTTATTCATACTGAGATTTTTCCAAAGTCCTTCAGGGTGAAAATTGAAAATGGCTTTTTGTCAAAGCCGAGGTCAATCCTGCAATCCGCAGCATTAATAACCCTGCACTCTTTCTTCTGCTGCAAAAAAAAACAAAGTGTGAAAGGAAAATGAAAAAGGATTTGCATGGAATTTCTTCCTTAAAGAAGGAGCCTGTTCTCAGTCCAGGGATGTAACTTCAGAGTGTTTCACTTCACTGGACTGAACTCAGAGTTATGTGGGCAAAAATAGCATGAAATGCAAAGAAATGTGCATTTAAACGCTCACCCTTTAGCTCAACCTCTTCTGCTTCCATCTCACCAACAAAACAGCTCTGACAAGAGTAAAAACAGTTTTTAAATTATTTCATTGATACTTTAAAACTGAAGAACAACCCCATGAGTGGAGAGACCACGTAGCCTCCAAGAGCTGGATGGGATTTTGGGATGCCCAGCATTGATCCTGTGGGAATCTGTAAGGTTTTCAGCCTGTCAG
>VZUA01003849.1:4862-24659 GCA_013401035.1 Horornis vulcanius | reverse complement strand
GAGTTGTCTCTAAGGAGATACTTTTTGGGGTGGCTCGAGCCTCCTGGGTACGAGCTACTGCGGACCCCTCCACCAACCAGATTATTTCAAGAAGCTGCAGGAAATATATTTTCACTGTAGAAAATGTATTTCTGATGGTGGAAAACTTTGCCAATTGGATATAGCCTATGACAGAACCAAAGGTTTCTATTTACATTCCTGATTAGAGAATCTCTGAAATCAAATCCTTTTTCTAAGGCCTGAAAATGTAACTGCCTCCTGGAAATCAGCAAGTTGGTGAACTCCCAATATGAAGACTGACTGCACATTTATGTTTCAATTCTGGTGATATCACATAAAATGCTAAGATACAAATATTCCACAGAGCTAATCTACATGATTGTTACCACCCTTAATGTCCTGTTTGTCTAATTAATGTGGCCACAGTGGCACTGCAAAGCTGTACTACAGTTGAGCTCTGACTTTTTTATCACTTGTGATACCCCAAAGTTACCCTTACTCTCTCAGTGAGCTACAGGATAGCTAGTCAGACCATACTGGACATGAAGGATGGAGAAGGATAACAAAACTTTCTTAGCCTGAAAGACAGAAGAACAGCGGCTGTAGCAAATAACCTAGACTAGTTCACGTTTGGGAGGCCACAAGATCTATGTGTGACGGAAAGGGAGAGGTAGGAGCATCCAAGAGATAATTCAAGGAATTTGCAGCAAAAGACAAACACAGAGGAAAGAATACACTGAATATGGCAGCATGCAGGTACCAGGTGAGGCTACACGTCTCCCTCCAGAAGGACGTACTATTTGTAATATGCACATGTTTATGCAAATAATAAATAATCATGTTTTGTACTTCATGTCAGTCAGCCCATCTAAAAACAGAACAAAATTAAACAGATTTGGGTTTCAAGGTGCAGAGAAATCAAGCAACTTAGGCCATTATTTAAAAGCATGCAAGCAAAAGCCCACCATGTTGAAGGACTTGATTCAATGCTTCTACTCAGTGCTTCACATTAATACAGTATCTCATTTATTTTGAGGGAGGTGAGCTTTGTTTTGCCAGACTCCTTGTCTATCAAAATTCAGCAACCTGTTACTTTTCTTTTTCTTGTTAATAGCCATAAGCTAGAAATATTAATTGTTTTGACTTATTTTTAAGTCAAACCCATCTCATACTTTATTATCCTGTAAATGCTTTTCTCAGCCTAAAGCACAGAATTTACAAATGAGTTAATGCTCTGTGTAGAAAAGACTGAATTCATATAACTGGAAGGGAAAGTCAGCTTTTCAGGGCTTCTATGGGATTCAAAAAAAGCCTGTTTCCAGCATTTCATAAAGAGTAATGAGCTTTTCAACACCAGGAGATGTAAGTCCTTCAGAGAAACTTTTAGAAACACGACAAACAGAATGCTATTTACATTATTTCTGCCAAGCTGATCAGATAAACTCCCAGGTCAGAAAGTCCACAGAGGGATGCAGAAAACTGATAATTTCACGAGAAGGTATTAATTTCTTGGAAAGAACTTAGGGAAATGGAGAAAAACAAAAAGCCATGCAGTCTGAGGCACCCAGAACACAAAAACCTACTATTGTTTGTCTAAAGGTACCAAAAAAGGTCACCCACTTTTGTTATGGCTGTTTCAAAATAAAGATAGGCACTGTCATTAACATTTGAAGTTTCATGAAGTTTCATGAAGCATGAANAGAATGCTATTTACATTATTTCTGCCAAGCTGATCAGATAAACTCCCAGGTCAGAAAGTCCACAGAGGGATGCAGAAAACTGATAATTTCACGAGAAGGTATTAATTTCTTGGAAAGAACTTAGGGAAATGGAGAAAAACAAAAAGCCATGCAGTCTGAGACACCCAGAACACAAAAACCTACTATTGTTTGTCTAAAGGTACCAAAAAAGGTCACCCACTTTTGTTATGGCTGTTTCAAAATAAAGATAGGCACTGTCATTAACATTTGAAGTTTCATAGCATGAAGGCTTTCTTAACATCTCCATCAGTGACTTGTTAAAGGAGGCAAAATACACTCATGAGGTCTGCAAATAAAAGTCAACTGGGAAGTGAAGCATCTGACACTTCAGAGCAAGCAGGGCTTGCAGGAGGGACTCAGGCAGTCTGGAAGAATGGGTTAACAGCACCCTCATGAAATACAATGAGGACAAATGCCAAATACCAAGAACTGTCCCAGCAAGGCAGAGCCCTGCAGCCAGGAGGCAAGGGCTGTAAAAGAGCCCTGGAGCATGGCCCGGGCATGGGAGAGCTGCGAGTTGAGCCAGGGCCCAGGCAGCAACACAGGTACCTAGGCAGCAACAATGGCTATCAGTGTCCCAATCTTTGTGAGGGGCTCACAGCCCTGGAACCAGGGGAGAGTCAGAAATATATCCTCCACTTGTTTTTTTGTCTGACCACATCTACATACTGCCCAGAGTTTGGATCTCTAACACAAACACCCCCAACAAAATGGTGGGAGATGAGAGGAAGTAACTGAGACTGTGGGGCTGCAGACTGTGAAGCAAGAAGCAACTACAGGCCTAGAACTGGCTCAGGTTGAAGGAGGGATGGCTTCAGGGGCACCCAACAGCTCCTCTGCTCCCTCCTGTCAGCATGGCACTGATCAGAGGGAATAGAGGAGACACAGGCTCTTCACAGTGGTGTGTGGAAGGAGGCAAGAGGCAGCAGCCCAACCCGACACAGGACAGGCACAGGCCCATGAAGATGGCCCAGAAGTGGAGCCAAGCCCAGGGAGTTTCACACCCCAGCAAAGAGGGGTCAAGTCCTGAGCAGACCTCATGGCTGAGCCTCTGATAGTCCCTGACAGAATGAATTATGCTGTCATTGTGTGAAACACAGCAGAACAGTTTCCACAAACAGACAAAGTGTAAACTGAAGGTTTGGCCTTTTGGGCCCTCTCATCCCTCCAAACGGGCAAGCTTCCTTTTGGCTTTTTCACATAACTTAATTCTGGCAACACATAAAGAAGTCAGTACATTTTTCTGATTCAGACTGTGCAACATATTACATAGATTTAAGTAGGTTTGTTTATAGTTAGAATTTTGACTTGTTCTACCTTATAACTACTGAATTTATTTTGCTTAATATAGAACCATTTCTCTTTCACTGAAATACAATTTATTTTCTTATTACTTCCATCACAGTATCATGCAGTTAGGGAATGCACATGCATATTTGTTCACCCATTCCACTTAAAGACACATACCAAGCTCCTGTATAAAGTTAATCACAAAAACACTTCACTTAGCTTCACTGTTAGGTCAGTCTTTCTCTTTATACTACTAATCATGCACCAGCAACAAGCAGCAACATTTTTATTATGATGGCTTTTGATATGGGTGCAGGACTCACCCCTCCTGCCTTTAGCAGCTTTCTTCTGAATTCCTCTGTCGGGTTGTTGAATGTGAGCTTTTCACAGCGGAGGTGATTTACAGGTGGGTGGCCTTCAAGGTGCAGGAATAAGTCATAGTCAAATCGAACTTTCTTAGGTTCTTCCTGAGGGTTGAAAATAACCAGATAGAAACATCTAGCACCAAAACTAACTAAGTTGAAAACAAAGGCTGCATAAAGACTGTCAGGTAAAATTACAGAACTTTAAACCATTCTCTATGTTCTCAGACACACAGAGAATTTACCAAGTGTCAGCTGAGCTACAGTAAATCAGAGAATCAGAGAAGCTCTTATCAGCCCATGATAACACAAGGTAAAATGCATGAGTTTCATGAAATCCTGACAGGGCTTAGTTGACACTCTTAAGTCATGTTTGGCCCAGGCTACAGACAGGCACATAGGCAAGTATCATGATTCAGCTGACACAAGGTAACTCAGTCAAAAATGTAATCACATTTCTGAGCCACAGAGAGTACTGAACACAGTGTAGTAAGTTTTGAACACAAATTTCTCCACTGCAGTGAAACAATTGATTTCTTAACAAGTTGTAGAAAGGGGGAAGTATGAATCTGCTGCAGCTAACTGTATTTGATCTCCTGTTTATGGTGTCTGCTCATTTCTCAAAAAAACTTCATTGTCTTGAACAAGTGTGGTCAGATAGATTTCAAGTGTTTCACAAGAACTTTCAAGCAATTAAAATTCTCTGTCACTGCAGTGAAAAAATGAAATTGAGTGTTCCCTGTACCAATACAGAAATAAAAAAACAGAAAAAGCAAATTTATCTCAGGAAAGATCACCAGTGCTCTAGTGGCCTGAGAAAGCTGAAAAACGACATTTGTTGCACCAAAGAGGCTTCAGTATCTTCTATCTGGTATTACAAACTAAGTCCATTTTGTGTTACACATTTACAGAGTCCCTTCTAGAAGCTGTATGTGCATTAAATGCTTTGTTAAGATGCCATTAAGCCACCCTTCCTCCAAAGGTGCAATGGAAGTCACCAAATCAAGTCTCAAGAAAGAACAAAATAAAAAGTCAACTTGAAAAAAATTTCAGCAGAAAGGGAACCATGAGGGAAGAGAAGAAAGAGATACAGCAAAACCTTAGCACATATCTAACACTGCATGAAATCAAAATATATGTTCTGTTCAGTGACAGATGCTTTAGAAATTCACATTAACCAGTCTGAATTTTGAGTCAGGATTCCAAGTATGGGAAGAACAGACAGCATAGAAATCTCAGTTATTCTTAAAGTTAAATCAGAGGTTTTAAATGCAGCCAAGGGACATCTTAATCTGTCCCATCTCTATACTTGGAACAGAAAAAACAAGGAGACCTGAAGTTGTCTGTTTGTGAAGACAAAGTCTGGTAGTTATCTTTTCTGAAGACAAAAGAAAGCAGTTCCCCTAGATGAACTATTTTTCCAGTTCTGTTGTAGTTCACAGAAATAAATGACATAATTTTCAAAGGCAAACATGGATGATATTTCTTGCTGTTAGAAATATTAACATGATTTCATGCAGAAAAAAATGGAAACAATTTATCCCCTGATCAGCTTAGAAATCTGCAGTGTTGCTATAGGCAATGTATTGATACCAGCAGCTTTGCCATAAAAGCCAAGTTGCAGTAATTCATAAATGGTAATCTTCAAATAATTTTGTGGAAAATCAGATGAACATAACCAGTGATTAAAAAGCAGACTTACTACACAAAAAACCCATCAGTACCACTACACTGCCACTATTTCAAAACTGTGGAGACAGAATGTGCTGCAGTTTATGTGCCTTATCCTATATGAACTTCATTTTCCAGAGTAGGAGTCTTTGACCTAAAAGCATTTTTAAGAACTTTGTCTCAATGACTAACAACTATAGCCTGATGTTGCTGAATTTGGGAGAAGGGATTGGTTGTAATTTCCGCAACTCTTTAAAGCTTGGAATATTTTTCCATGATGGTGAAATGCCCATTAAATTTTCCACCAATTTCTGTTTAGTCCTGCAAGAGGAGCCCTTTAGTCCTCTGTGGTCCAGGAGGTTTCCTGTACCTATCCTTTCTCTGTTCATGAGGGTATTTTCTGAATCAGAAACTCAACAGCTGTCTACCTTTAATAAATGATGATGGTGTCTCCTCTTCCTCCTTCTGTCTATCTCCTTTTTTTCTGCATTGGAATGCCTGTGAACTGCCTTGGGGGGTGGAAAGAGCAGCTGAGCCAGGAGAAAGTAGTAATTTGCCAGCTCAATTTCTGTGCCACTCTTCCATTGTATTGCACCCACCCCAGGGAAGTGCATGCTGCTGCAGTTGTGTGACAGACTAACTGACTCACAGTCCAACTGCTGCTCGTCTTACGTGACACCAAAAAGAGGTGAGGGATGTTCACAAACCTCCTAATTTCACACGTTGCTTGAGGGTAAGGCAAGCTCTAATCACTATCACCCTCTTGATCTCAGTCTAAGCCACGACTTCTGCTGGGGAACACCAGAGACTTGTGGTCTCCACAGTCAGAAAAAACAGCCAAAAGTCTGAGTAGAAAACAAAAAGAGAAATGTGGGACAGGAAGCCTTCTGTAGAGATGCTCAATGATTCACTCACTGTTCTCTACTTTGTGGGACGAGCATTTAATAGATGAGTTTAAGAGACTGGGTTGCTTCTCATTAGATTTCCTGAATGAATCAGAACAGCTTCCTTAATAGAAACAGGGCTAAAAAGCATACCAAAAGTCTGATCAACTCACTGAGGCAGTTCTGTTTAATTTCCAACAGCAAACAGGATTAATCAAGACCTGCTCTTCATAGATTGATGCAGGGGACACGTCAGAATTACCTATTCAAAACGTACAACTTTCAAAGTGCCTGAACAGAATTACCCACACCTCATACCTTAGCAGGGTACATACTTGAAGGCACATATAGCTAACCCCAAAACAAATTTTAAGTGATCAGGGTTCCAGAAAAAGTCTTTCAAAATGCACTTCTATTTTCTTACCAAGCATTCAGCACATTAAAAATATAATGTTAACTTGATTAAAATAATAATACGTCTTGTTAATATAAAATAAACAAACAGGTGTCTTTGAATCACCATAACAGTTCCACCAAGGCACACAACATATAAAGAGAACCTGAATAACTTTGGATATTAAGGTAGCGTACAATTCAACTTTGCAAGATTTTGCTCTTTAATTTCACATAAATCCAGTTCTTCACATCTCAACTAGTTATTAGCAATGCAGACTCCATTACATATAATTAAAGAAAACCTCTGTATTTGCTATTTGAGAGACTCACAATAAGCGCAGCAATTACTTAGAATGTGAGATATCACAATAACATGTTTTGTAGAATAGCACTGGATTTGGTTTGAACCTGGTAATGTTGAATATAATGAGGACTCACATGCAGTCTAAAATAATGTTTTTTAACAGACAAAGGATGCAAGATTTTAAAAAAACCCACTATTCTGAAAGATCAAAACCTGAACCAATTATAAATATTTTTAATACTAAAGCAGAACAATGAGTTCATTGTATAATCAACACAATCAAGACTGGTGTCTTTTCTTCAAGTCTAAGTGGCTCTTTAAGCATTAGTTAAAGTCTGCCCATGTTTTAGCAGGGCTAGTAATTCTTCTGAATTATTATATTACACATCTCTTTTTCAATAAGAAAATTTTAATTTCACAGTTATCTACTAAATAATGTCCACCAAGAGTCAATATTGGATGCAATATTGTTTGACTTCTCCATCAGTGACTTGGATGAAGGGACAGATGCCTCCTCAGCAAGTTCATTGATGACACAGAGCTGGCAGCACTGGCCCATACCCTGGGGGCTGTGCAGCCCTTCAGAAGGGCCTCGGCAGGGTGGAGAGGTGGGCAGAGGGGAACTGTCTGAAACTCAACAAAGGCAAATGCAGGGTCCTGCACTTGGGGAGGAATAACCCCAGCCACCAGCACAGGTTGGGGGCTGATCTGCTGGGAAGCAGCTCGGAGGTGAAGGACCTGGGGTTCCTGGTGGACAGCCAGCTGTCCATGAGCCACCAGTGTGGCCTTATGGCCAAAAAGGTCAATGGTGTCCTGGGGTGCATCAGGAAGAGCACTGCCAGCAGGCTGGGGGAGGTGATCCTGCCCCTCTGCTCAGCCCTGGGGAGGCACATCAGGAGTGCTGTGTCCAGTTCTGGGCTCCTCAGGACCAGAGAGACACAGAGCTGCTGGAGGAGGTGACAAAAATGATGAAGGAATCTCTTTTAGGAGGAAAGGCTGAAAGAATTGGGCCTGGTCAGCCTTGAGAAGAGACGACTGTGAGGGACCTTACTGTTTGCAAGTATCTGAAGGGAGGGTGTCGGATGATGGACCCATGTTTGGTTGTGCCAAACAATAGTACAGGAGTCAACGGGCACAAACTGATACACAGGAAGCTGCACCTGAACATGAGGAAGAGATTCTTTAATATACAGTGACCAAGCACTGGAACAGATAGCCCAGAGAGGTTGTAGAGTCACCCTTGTTATTATTAGGGATACTAAAGAACTGTCTGGACACAATCTTGTGTCATGTGCTCTGGGATGGCCCTGCTTGAGCAGGGATGTTGAACTAGATGACCCCCTGCGTCCCTTCCAACCTCACCCATTCTGTGAATCCGTGAAATACAAATGCGCATTTCTATGTGTTACAGTAATACTGGGTTGAGGAACAGCACTGATAAAGATAGCTTTAAATATAATCCTTAATAAAGTTCACAAACTAAACTTCAAAACTTAAAAAAACCCTCACTTCCACAAGTCTTTTTTCTTATGAAAAACATGAGATTCCATACCTTGTTTTTGAAGTAAACCTCAATTGGTAAAATGAAACCAGCATATCCAGATTCTTCAACTTTGTAGGGTGGGTCCTTGCACACTGAAACAGAGGAAAAAAAACAGTATTTAACAAAAAAAAAATTTCTGAAATTCATAAGCAAACCACATGAGTACATCTGTGACAATAGTTCTATGTGTCACTGTTAAAAAACTGCACACGCACACTAGGATGTATCTGTGCACAACTTAACCTGAATTTTGCAGGCAAATTTTTCTTGCCTGCATAAAACCTCACTTTATGGATAGGAAATCTTTATCTCAAATTTGAAAACTTTATTATTGGGAAAGGAGGGACACAACATAGCACTCCATCATATACTGAAGAACATGATGAAGGCAAACTATTACATTTAAATTATATCCAAGTTTTCCTTACAAGATTCAGACTTCTGTAACAATATTTTGCATATCATTAGCCAACCTTTTTCTTCAAGTTCTCAGTTTAATGCAAGAGCCTTTAGCTAGAGTCCCCACAGCACCAAATAGCAGATCTCTGAAGAAAGTGGCACTAGCTGTCAACTCCAGACAGTGACAAAGAGCACATTGCTACAGAACTTCAAACAGAAGCCATCTCTGCCTTCTCCTGTTTGATTGCATGGCAATCTCATTACAGAATTCAAGTTCATGTAACACATTAGCACAAAGAGAGGCTAAGCTTGAGAAACTACGCATCTAACTGCAGCATGAACTCAGATGCTTCCAAATGCTGCATTGCTAATGTATGACAAATCATTCTATGGCATTACCATCTCAATGAAGCTTTCTCTACTGTAGATTGATAGAATGATGCAATTAATAACATCAAAGATTGATTTCCTCAGAAATATTTCCTCTAGCTCTGTCAACCTAGCTGATTAGAGAAAAGATGCAAGCTATCATATGAATCACAGTTTGCTCAGATGTATACTCATTTCAGAATTGCCAAGCATTGAAGTTAAAGAAAACCTTGAGGTAAGGCCATGGGAAAAATCCCCTGGTCAGGATGAGAGAAATCTCACCTGCAAGGCCCCATGGGAGCTCTCTATGTAAATTAGACTAGAAAGTTCCCTGTTACCCTTGTTACCATTGGTTACTTTTTGCCACAATAATTCACATATTCCTAATACTCTCTCCCAACTGGTTCCCTGCCCTTATCCTACCCTATATAAATTACTGTAATCCCCTGGTCCTCGCCTTTTTTTGGTGTACCTTGTACTGAGCTCAGTTTGCTGTTTGTTGTTTTACCTCTTAGTAAAATTCTTCTTTTTCAGGTCACCAGATCGTGCCCATTTCTCATTTATTTAGACATTGAAGGTCTGGGTGGTAACACCCAGCCTTCCTATCTGGGCCCGGGTTGTCACAGTGGTAGTTTACAAAAAGAACGCATTGCAACTAGCTGTATGGGGCCTGATTACCAAAATTATTCCTTTTAGCAAAGCACTGCAGATGGGCCATTAAAATCCTTTATTATACCAAAAACATGACAAGGCCCATCAGATACACCCAGGAATATAAACACTCATGTTCCCAACAGTACAATCAGTAGTCCAGCTTTCTGAGGATATGCAAGCATGATTAATCCCCAAGTTAAAAACCAGCAGAATTTTCTACTACTACCTTGCCATTCTCCTCATTTGCTAGCACCAAATCCCTCAAAGGTTAGGGAGATTACAAGTCCTTGCCCACCTACTTCAGTTGGCTATCACTACCTCATTCACCACATGCAGTTAACAAAATGGGAAAAGGATGGAAAAAGAGGAAGAACAATCTCTTTTACACACTGTTCTGCAATACTGTCCTCTTGAAGCTATAGAAGTTAATTTGTTTCTCCTGGCAGAAAAAAACCCCAGAGGAACTATACTTTGTAAAGTGGGATTTGAAAGGTTTTGAAAAAAAGCATTGCAATGATGGGTCAAATCTAAGAGATAGTTTCAGTCTAAGGTCTTCAGCTGGAAACTGGAAGAATGTCCCAGAAGCAGTATTTCACCTTATATTGGCACATCTTCTCCTAAGAACACTTGCCAGCATTTGAAAAATGTAAATATAATAGTCTTAGTAAGCACTCAGGTTACAGTAGTATGCATTGGCAATTTTTCGGTCAATGATAAAGGAGCCTTCCTGTTCCTCCTCTGCCTTCAGCAGACAACTTGAGGAGAAAGCCTTCACAATATTTTTTGAATGGTCGTGCACAGAAGATTGAAATCCACTTATACAAAAATGGAGAAAGATTATACAGCAGATAGTCAATCAGATGGAAATGCAGAGGCTTTAGAAACAGTGATTTCAGGCTGCATATTTGTGACATCAAAAATATCACATCAACTTCTTCCTGAGCACTCAATTGATGCAGAAAACCTCATTAGCATAAACTTTTTTTATTGCCTCCCTCATTAAGCTCTTCTCGCAGATTTACACAGCTGTTTGCCATGCTGAATAGTATCTTATCAAAAACTTGTGGTTCTTTGAAGAGTCTGTAACAGTGCCCAGTTTTGATAAAACCTGGTTAATGGGCTGCAGACAATCACCAGGAAACTACTTTGGGTGTCTTCCCAAACTGAAAGATTGGTTTTTAACAAAAGGTAAATTCTAGTCTTGTGAATGAAACCTTCCTGAAGAGAAATAGAAGTGGCTGAGCAAAGGTCAGTGCTATTGTGTATGTGTAGAGTACAACTAGCATATTTTTCTCACACTCATTGTGGAAGCCACCACTGAAAGAACGTACTAACAGAAATGGAATTTCTGTGTACTCTGAAAGAGCATGCCCTGCGTTAAGCTCTTTTTGTTTTATTGAATTGTCATAAGGAATAACCAGGGCTGCAGCGACATGTGGTTTAACCAAGCCAGTAAGAAATCATCCTAGCAAGGTACGCTGAGCAGAGAAAAGTTGTAGCAATGGGGAACAAAGCGACCCAAACCCCCTTACGCATCTGAAGGAGATCTCTTTATTGCAGAAATCTCACCCTTTTTATATCTTTAATCTCCACCCAACATAAATGAAACTAAAATGAGACCTAACAGAACTTAAGAGAAGAAGGGCACCCATTGGCCGGCCCAGCTGCAGGGTGCTGCCCCCGCCTCCTGCCATCCAATCACCTTTCTGCTCGTACACTGTCTACCGTCCCTCCAGCCAATCACAGTCTTCCTTCCAACTGTCACTCAGCTGGCTCTGTCCTCACTCCCAACTGCCTCTCACCCCTCCACTGACTTCCAGCACAGCCTGCAGCTGTGCCTTTCCCACTGCGCCTTCTGCTGAGCATAAGCCTTAAACACCTCTACCATGATAACCCCATATTCCACAAGAAGTGGCAAAAGTTAAGTAAACTGCAGAAAAAGAAGTAAGAAAACAAACAAAAAAAACTGAGAAGGGGAAGAGGGGAGAGGGAGGAAAAAATCCCAAACCTGTAGTGCAGAAGGTAAAGAGAAACAAACACAAATTGCAAATATAGACCAACAGAACTCAACCAACAATAGAAACTAGGAAGGAGTGACTTTGAAAAAGGAAGCATCTGGAGACTCTAAAAGATTTCCCAAAGCTTGCTACGAAAAAAAGGTTGCTATTCTAGACTAGGTACATAAACAGAAAACACTACCTTGTTACAAACAATTTCCTCCTGATCCAGAGTGGCAGAGGCATTTCACCTCTGACTGCTCCTTTCCTTTAAAGTGGCACCTAAAAATGCATTTCAAGTGCCAGACCAACTATCTTGAACACCATTTACCACTAAGAATTATTGTGGTCATGCTTCTTTCTCCTAAGGAAAAAACTTGTATGAACACAATTTTCTCCCTCTCTGCTGTATCTTTTGACTAGGTGGTCCAAATTCAAGCAGTCTCTATAACAATTAAAGCCCTGAAGGTTCCTACAGATCCAGTTAAAAATTGATGGCTGATAAAGCAGCTTTAGGGAACATCTTCACTGAGATGCAGGAAGAAGCTGGCAACAGTGTACAGAATAACAAACCAATTATATTTGGTTTACTGTCACAAGAGTTGTACGTCCAGGAGAAGAGAAGTAAAAAAAAAGTAAAATTATATATATTTATTTAAATGCACTGGCCATAGAATAAAATGTGGGGGTTTTGTTGCACAGCAGGAATAACATCAACATTGTACATTCAATCCCTGTACAGGCTGCTTAAATGTTGGTTGGACTCAATGATCCTTGTGGGTCCCTTCCAACTTAGAATATTCTGTGAGTTCATGTTACTAACATGTTAAACATTATATGTTTGTCAGAATAATAATTTCTCTTCTCCCATAAAAGAAAATTTTAGTCTCAATATATTTGCAAATACACTTGCTAAACAGATGAACAATTTAGATGAACTAAAACAATTTTAGGTACCATTTTGAAATAAAAATAGGAGCTCACACAATGCAATCATACTACTGAAGTCTGTCCCTTATGTCCATCATGCTTCATTGTACTGTGGGGTCAAACATTGCTGTAACAAGCAGTAACTCCTGATATGTTTAAGGCCACAGAATGGAAATTAGATCAGAGGTCTCTAACTATAGCTAAAGCTACTGTCAAACGCTGCACAGGAGTCTGAACAGAGGCAAAACTAAATGACAAGTCAAGTTGTAAAAAGACAGGGGAATGGGCAAAGGTGTAAAAGCAAATGCAAGAAGGCTCAGGTCCTAGGACAAGAAGAAGGTGGAATGAAGGTTTTCCTTCATGCTGAATAATCATACACATGTGCACACATGTACAACTGCACAGGTGATGAATTCTAGAACTGCACATACTTCAGGTGCTCACCTACAGCATACTGTCACTTAACCTCCTGTGACAGAGGACTATTCAGGCACATAGCTGCAATGCTAACTGTATTATGAACACTTCATAAACAGGAATAGTCAGAAACACACTGGTTATGCTGATCCATTTATTTGGAGCTATCTTCCTATAAAAAAAAGGTTTCAGTAATTCATAAATGATGATAAGTTATTGAAATGCTCCTCAAACAAAATCTGCCTTCAAGCAAGCATCTGCGAGTTATCAATGGACATCAGTAACAACAGTAACAACATTATCACTACTATTACTACATGATTTTATTATTTTTTTCTCAATAATGATTCAGTATCTGTTTAGCATACATTGCCTAATCGTACTATCAAGAGGCCTTGCAGAGAGACCTTGACAAATCAGAGGGCTGGGCAATCACCACCTGTATGAACTTTAACAAAGACAAGTGAAAGATTCTGCACCTGGGATGGGGCAACCCTGGATATGCAGAGAGACTGGGGAATGGGACACTGGAGAGGACTGCAACAGAAAAAGACCTTCCCAAATCAGGATACTCCATGAATCTGTGACACTCATTCTACAGGTAAGAAAGAAATGGGAGTGCTCAGTTCTCATCCAGTGCATTCTACAACTGAATTCTTTCAATCATGCCTGCAGAATGAGTCACCCAAGATCAAAGAAAGTCAGAACAAGCACTGATGATTACCTGTCCCCTGATCTATCAGATTATGCTTTCTCTACAGCTCACATAAATTGCTTAAATCATTTATCTCATATGTTTTATTTCCTTATTCCACAAGTGAAGCACAAATTTCTTTCACAAATGCATTCCCATGTGTTGCATCAGACATTAACTAACACTGAAGGAACAGAAGCAATCAAGCCACAATGCCACATTTTACTAACAGTGACTACCCTGAAGCCTTTGGACATATTAATAACAACAAAATTCTAGTTACAGTATTTTTCTTAAAGGCTTTAACATGAGATTAATTTGCCAGTTTAATACTGTTGAACACTTCATAATGAATAGATTTTTTTCTCTATTAAAAATACAGTGAGAATAAACAAGTAAAGGCAGACGTTTCCTTTATGCAAATTTCAACACAACATCAGAATGATGCAGAATAATGTATGCAAGAATTCACATTTTATGCATCCTGCAGCAATACTCCAAGTGGGTGCCTGTAAGAAGCGATGCCTTCTTGAAGAGAACTGGTTTAATCATAACGTTTTTTTGTACTAGTATTTCATAGATATTTGTTCATACTGGTCACACTCTGACCAACTTTTCCATCTATTTAACACCACCTTCCCTAAAAGAAGTCTTAAAACCAAGGAGTGGCGTTCATTTTCACAGGAAGGCAGACTGTGGTGCCAAATGCCTCCTGCAGCAATAACTCAGCTTTAAATATTCCGCTGTGATTTTTTAAAAGCTCTTTGACTGCTATACTGCAGCTCACCTTGCCAGCTGGAAAGGTCCAGTACTTGGATTCTTAAAAAAAAACAAAAAACCAAAAACAGCCTGGAAGATATTGGCTCTGTTATTTTTCTACTCCAGGCACACCTCAGCCATTAATATAAAAAAAATTCTAGGCAGGTTCAAACAGAAACTAGCAAAAATTACTAAGATGAGTGTGGTTTAAATGGTACATCCTAGACTAGGAATAAGGAGCATCTATTTGCTTTATACCTTAGGCTGACACGTACTTAATGAGAAAGATAAAACCCCAAAAGAAAGCTCAGAAGGCACTAAATATTCTAAGACTAGGTTCTCAGCACTGCGTTAACATGCATATGTCTTGGGTTATGGAACCAAAAAAAAAAGTGTATTCTATTTCATCTGTTGAAAGCAGTTGGGGAAATGTTTTTTTTCTTTATCTCTTGTAACTGCAGGGGGAGGGTGGTTGATGCTTTCTGATAATGGCCCAGCTGTTAAAATTGGGTGGGGCAGTGTTCCTTATCTCTTTCACCACCATTCTCCCTCCGGGGGTATCTGCTGATAATGGCCCATTAAGGCTCACCAATGACATGACACATTGCATCATCCCACTGGGAGATGCTCCATGCAGCGGTGGCAAGCGGAGTCGAAGGAACACCAGACATCCTATTCTCCACTGGATTCTCTGGAGGAAGACTGGACCAATTTCTTCACCACTGGACTTCTCTACGGGATCATCTCTACTCCACAGAACCGCACCTGTTACTCCAGGAAGATTCATCTGGACTGCTCCTAACACCCTGACCAACAGGGTGTCAGGTCACGTCCCTGACCCTGTCAGGGTTTTTTTCTAGGGTTTTTCTTTGTTTTGTTTGTTTGTCTTTCTATACCACTACATTTGTGTTTTTTAATATTCCTAGTAAAGAACTGCTATCCCTTTTCCCAAAGCTCTGCCTGAAGGCCCTTAATTGCAAAATTATAATAATTTGGTGGGAGGGGAGTTTACATTCTCCATTCCAAGAAAACCTTCAGCTTTTCCTGGCAAATATTTGTCTCCCACAGACAAGACAATATATTACCTCCCTCACATACAGAGTGACCAGATCCCCACCACTCCTGTCAGCTGGATAGGATAGGAAGATACAGCTTGAAACCCCTTAAATAAAATGAATCCTAACTAAATTTTGGAATGATATTTTCTGTACACACTGTCTACTCCCTGACTATTAAATAGCTCCTTCATCAACTGAGAACAATCCAATACACAAGATAGGAGGGCAAGGAAGTCTCCAAGTCTGTGGCTGTTTGAACTCAGTCACACCTACGCCCCATCAGGAATTTAGAAAGCAAGGGGGTCATCACTGAACCTTGTGACTCATCAGGAGGGTCTCACTGTTTCACACGCTTACTTTTTTCCATCTCTGGTCTTTGTGTGAATCACTCTAAGCTGGTTCTAATCCAATTTTGTGTATTTCATCCACATAAGTAATAGAGTGAACCTTGCCACTGAGCTTTGTAAGTCACAAATTTATATTAAACCTGCTTTTACTAATACCTTTGACAGTGATTTTTTAAGCAACCTAAACCACTCATGTGCTGTTTCAACACTGTTTTAACACACTGTTAGGTGATGGGGCTCTGCTTTCCTGAAGAGGGCTGAACGCTTGCCTGCCCATGAAGGAAGCAGTGAATAAATTCCTTGTTTTGCTCTGCTCACATGCACAGCTTTTGCTTTACTATTAAACTGTCTTAATCTCAACCCACAAGTTTCTCACTTTTATCCTTCCAATTGTCTCCCTAATTCCACTGCGGGCAGAATGGTGGGTGGTGCTTAGATGCCAGATGAGGATAAACCATAACACTACCTCTCCAGGACTTCCAGCAGAAGGACCATTTTCCTTATACAGAAAGATCCTCAGGCAGTTGCAAAGTTTCAAAGTTCAGTGTACATCACAGATGTAGCAGAAGCCCCTTCTCTTGACTAAAGGACACAAAAAGTTGTCAGCTGTATTCTGCACTGCGCACACAAGCAAAAGTCCTTTACTGAAGCATTTAGAAGTTAATGGAAATGTCTAGGATCATGCATAGATTATGCCAGCCATCCCTTCTGTCTGCTTCTCATGTTTCCTCTGAACAAAACAGGAATGAGAAAGAGACGGGAAAAGAATAAAAACAAGTGAAGTTATTAAACTAAAGTTATTCCTACCTTTCCTGCTTTATCTCTAGATGTTATTTTTTTCAAGACAATTGTAATTTTTCAATACAGTTTTTACAATTTCTTAAAAATTACTTAAAATGTTAAAAAATATACATAGGTCTCAGGTATCAGTGAAGTAAGGCACTTCCAGAAAGCACCTCGTCTAAAAGTCTTAGACAAGCATGACACTAAAGCAAAAGAAAAGCTCTCAAACAACTGAACTGCAGCTAAGGCTGTCTGGATAATAACATAATAAACCAAACACTTATCTTTGACACATTAGGTATAACATTAAAACTCAGAGAGTAAATGTCGATTTGCCCTGTAGATACCATTGGTATTTTAGGAGGAGTAAAAATTTTCAGTAATTGTGCACTAGTACATTCTCAGATTTGTATAGAACATACACTTGTTGGGATTTTCTTTTTTACTAAGAAAAACAGGTTGCAGGATTTGAAGTAATTTCTTTCTTATTAATTATATACAACTTCTTCCCATTAAAGACTTAGAGAACAATTTTCTCCTTGCATAGAGAATAATTTTCTTAACCTCCAGACATATACTCAACACAATAAATCTTATTCTCTATTTTAACTTAATTATGCTATGCACGGATCAAACTGGGAATAAGCATTTTAGAGCCCACAAAGTCAGTCTGTGTACCAGTGATGCCATAACTGTGTCAAAATTTTGGGGTTAATGAAGTTTTACAAGCAAGCCAAGACTAATTTTTTTCCATCACATCTCCATCCTTCATGATTATTTTACTTGATTCAACGCAGAATGAGTAAGGCTGGAAGGGACCAAAAGGCAATGTCTGGTCCAACTTCCCTGCTCAAGCAGGGACATCCTAGATCACATGGCACAGGATTGTGTCTAGACAGTTCTTGAGTATCTCCAGTAAGGGAGACTCCACAACCTCTCTGGACCCTCCCCAGCATCTCCATGTCTCTCTTGCCCTGAGGAACCCAGAACTGGACACAGCACTCTGCGGATGTGTCTCACCAGGGTTGAGCAGAGGGGCAGGATCCCCTGCTGGCAGTGCTCTTCCTGATGCACCCCAGGGACCATTGGCCTTTTTGGCCACCAGACCACACTGGTGACTCATGGGCAGCTGGCTGTCCACCAGGAACCCCAGGTCCTTGTCCTCAGAACTGCTTTCCAGATCAGCCCCCTGTGCTGCTGGTGATTATTCCTCCCCAACTGCAGGACTCTGCAATTTCTTTTGCTGAATTTCAGACAGTTCTTTGTTCTTCAGATGTAATACACAGAAAAAAATCAATTCTGCTTGTATTGTCTACCTGATTACCTTCCTGAAGCTGTTCAGAGTAGTATATATAAGATCATGAACGCTAGTCTACCTTTCAATTATTTTAGCAATTGGAGAGTGAGACTAAGAACAGGAAAAGAAAAATATTTCTTCAAACAAATTTTATTCATACCATTCACTAACAAATGGAAAAATACAAAAAAGTATGCTAATTTAAGTAAAACACAGATGTATTAATATGACACAAGCTTAAATTATCAAAGGATATCGATAAGGCTAAAACAATTATTTATGGTAAACAGTGTGCTTACATGAATCTCCCTGTTTTTTTGCCTGTAACCTAGCATTACTTGTGTAACAGTACAAAGCTCTGCAATCAACAATACCCTGAAAAGGAGAGACTTGTAGTTTGTGTGCAGACATGTTTACAATTAATATGATGTAAATGTATGCTTCAGGCATAAACTGAGTTTAAGAGCTGTGTTTGCATACAGGTGATGTAAATGTTGTATACACTGGCACACGTGATTATCACTATAATTACACCATGAATTTTGAGGGAAGAAAACAGCCACGTGAGGAAAAGGAAGTGGCATATAAAATTACAACTTTCTTCAACCAGAAATAATTAAAATTGCAATGCTGTTTCTGATCACTGTAACATGCCTATAGCTTTATTCTTTTGCTTAAGAGAGGCAGAACAGAATAAACTATTTCAACTGGAAGGGACCTACAATAATCATTTAGTCCAACTGCCTGAACACTTTAGGATATAGTTCATGAATGTTGTTAGGGACATTGTCCAAATACCTCTTAAACACTGGCAGCTTGAGGCATTGACCACCTTTCCAGTAAGCCTGCTCCAGTATATTTGATCGTCCTTATATTAAAAAAAATGCTTCTGAATGTCCAGTCTGAACCTGTCCTGGCCCAGCTTTGAACCATTCACACAAATCCCATCACTGGATCCCAGGAAGAGCAGCACCTCCCTCTCCACTGAAGAAGCTGTTTAGGGCAGTAAGGTCACCCCTCAGCCTCCTCCCCTCCAAACCAGACAAACCCAGAGTCCTCAGCTGCTCCTCACAGGATGTGCCTTCCAGCCCTTCCACCAGCTCTCTTGTCCTCCTCTGGACCATTCAAGGACCTTCCCACCCTTCTCAGCCTGTGGGGCCCAACACTGCACACAGGACTCAGGGTGAGGCCGCAGCATGGCTGAATCCAGCAGGATGATCCCAAGCACAGCTGGTGCTGCTGTGTCTGATGCAGCCCGGGATGGGGTTTGCCCTCCTGGCTGCCCGGGCACACGCTGCTGACTCACCCTGAGCTGCTGGGAGCTGACCAAGGCTTCCAGTTCATCCTGTTTGTATCTTACACTCCATGTGTTGATGTACAAGAATTTCAGATACAGTGAAAGATATATAGATATAGATAGATAGGTACACACACTGAAAGGTACACTATATTAATTCACAAAAGCTAGCCGCTGATACATTTCTTCTCAAGCTCTGAGCCCTACATTCTACACAGCTGACAAACTCCCCTTTGCACATAAAATGGAAATGGAGGGAAAGAAATAGAGATTAGTCCATAATGGCAGAAAATCTTCAAAGTAACCCTAAATAATTGGTTTTGCTGTAGGCCAATTCCAGCACAAAGTGAGCAACTGGCTTTTTAAAATCTTTACCTTAAAAACTGATGTATTAATGAAAGTGCATTTGCACTAATCTGATGGAAATCTGTAAAACAAAACAAAAAAACCCAAAGTGACCAAGCTGTCCAAATAGACTTTTAATAGATTATAGCTACAGTTTTGCCTAAGAAAGCTAACTGTTTTCTCATGGATAACAGCCATTCATCACGCAGTACTTCGAGTTTGCCCATTTGAAAATATCAGG
>VZUA01003837.1:12891-32856 GCA_013401035.1 Horornis vulcanius | reverse complement strand
GGGAGATATCTGAGGAAGGTTGCCTGCCTATGCCTCCAGCAGACACACACTCACCCCTCAGCTGAAGAAAAGTCACTGCTAAGTTAATAGATGAATGTTTATGTAGAAGTGATAAATTGATTTCTGCTACAAATACAACTTTTCCTTGTGATGGCTTCTCACTTGACTGTGTCCTTACAAGGGCATTTAATAACATGATGTTGTTTCTTTGGCCACTGAACAGCTGTTTCACATATTTCTGTCTGGTTGAGTTTTCAGCCACATGTCACTCTAATTGCAGCTCAGCTGAAACCTGAAGTGGCATAAAACTCTTCATGGCATAATCCAGCTTTCTCAAAAGGTGTTAAAACATGCTGAACATCATAACAGCATCACAATTTTGTGGCTGGAAGGGACCTGTGGAAATGCCTAGTCCAACCCCACTGCTCCTTTGTTATGAGGGCTTTTATCCCAGGGTTCAGAGAAAATCCTTGTGCTTTATAACCCTTTGTGCTGGTGACTGAAGTGTGCTGTGTCCTGCACTTTTAACCATGACCTGACCCCTTCTGGCAGGCAGGATTTCTGTCAATGACTGGGCTGCAGCGATGGAGTCTGTCCTACAGCTGGAACTGCCCTGGAGGATGCTGCGGTCTCAGTTAGCACAGATGAACCCAGATGGAGAAGTTGACTTCATGTCATGTTTTTATGATTTGAAAATGGATCAACCTATAAAAGAGGTAAAGAGGAAAACACCTTCTTGAAATTCTTGGAGGAACAACTTTTGGTGCAAATTGAAGCACAAGACAGTGGTTTGGCCCATCAAGTAGACATCTACATCTGAACTAGTTGCTGAGCTTCCTTTTATAGTCACTGGAGGAAAATGAGCACTGCTAGGGTACGAATCATCATTCCCTGCTAAGGTAGATGCTTAAAATAGGTTGGATGAATCACATGCTAGAACTGCTTCTTACTTTCTCTTGGCTCTCGAGGGTGTTTAGATAACGGAGCTGAGGAGATGTGACAAATCCTGCCCAGAGCACTCAACCCTTACTGTTAGAAATGAGCTTTTCAAACAAGCTCCAGAGGCAGTTAAGGCCCCTGTGGGAAGAAGTCACTTTTAGATGACTTTTAGATAGACTTTTATATGTTTATAGTGGTATCTGAGGTCACTTCTGTAGAGCCCAGTTGTTACCAAATGGCTGCACAGTGCTTTGGTATGGAGGTATCACCATAACTTTCCTAAACAGCAGGATCCATTCACATCTGTACAGTGAGTGCTTTGTATGAGTGCATGGTCTACACCATCTTCCCTAGATTTTCCAAGATTATTTCCACAAATAATTACTGAAGGTAGGAGGTGTGAAGGGTTCCTTTCCCCCTTGCCCTGCTATCTGAAAGTGACGGGTTTTATCTGATTATTCCTCAGGGCAAGACACAGAAGTTTCATTCCAGAGAACTCAAGCATAAAGATTTGTTTTTTAACATTTGACAAGTTAAACTGGGAAAATGGAAATTGGCTAGTAGATATTCTGTGGGTTAAATTACCTCAAACCAAAGTCTGAGTATCTCCTTGTATGTGATTTCAAAACTAGGCTCAGCCAGCTTTGGCGGAAACATTGTGTAGATACAGAAAGGATCTGGAGATCATCTTTAACATCATTGACAAAGATCACTCAGGTAAGTCCAGGTAACTTCACTGTGTCAGCTCTAGGGAGCCTTTACCAGTTATCTTTTCCCCACTGGGTTNNTTCCCCACTGGGTTTCCTCCTTAAGGCTTCTAAAAATAGAGGAACCAGAGGTGATGTCATTTCTCCAGTTTGGTGGAAACTATTTTAAGTAGTGAGGCTGCAACCATATAAGGGACAGTGCACAGAGCTTAACAAGATTCTCACACACCCCAGCTCCAGTATTGACTTCACTCTTTTGGGTTGTTTTTTTTTTCTCCTTTTAACTCTGTCTTACTCTTTACTGCTTTTTCAATTCCACTGTCAAAAGCATTCAATCAGCATTTACCTAAAGTAAAAATCATGAAAGCACTAACCCCATGGTAGGCAGGTAACTTTGTTGCAGTGAAAAAGTGTGCATGCCCCTGTTTATGCAGGAAGGGGAAACAACATTGCAAAAATCAAGCTATTGTCTGTCTCCTTTAGGTTTGATTTCTCTTGAGGAATTCAGCCAGACATGGAGACTCTTTACTTCTCACCTGGGCATTGAGGTACAGGATGACTCCATTGACAAGTTAGTCCTCAGCATAGACTACAACAAAGATGGCCACATTGATTTCAATGAATTTTTAGAGGCCTTTCACGTTGTTCATAGACTTGAGAAAAAGGCAACCTCATGAAAAGGCAGAACTTCTTGTGGGTTGTCTTGGAAGCTCAGCTTGCTGTCATTAGTCATAAAAGGGCTGCTCAATAGGGTCACTGTGCAAGCCTTTATTTAGCCCTTCCTGGATGATCTGTACCTGCTAATAATGGGACAGAGGAGATGAAAACCCACGCTTGCAGTATTACTGTGTCACTGCCACACACTGCCAGGACCTTAAAATTCACCCCCTCCTCTTGATGGCATCTCCCCCATCAATCTGACCCCTGAATATTGCCAAGGTCCTGCCTACAGCTGTGGAGGAAGAGAGACTTTGGTATGTGTCTGTCAGCAGTCCTAGGAGACAGCTGAGATAACCACAAGGAACGTATCGGACCCACTCTGATGGAACAGGCAGAAGAGAGGCTGGCTGTGGGGTGTCCATTGCAGGAAAGGAAAACAGGGAAAAAGCACCTGGTTAAAATGGGTAGTCCTGCATTTAGCTTGCTCTTTGCATGATGCAGAGGAATTAAATCTTTCCAGGCCAATCTCTTATCCTTCCAAAAGTTTACAGGCACAGCTTGGATCATGGTTGAAAGGTGTTTACACTTGCACTAGATTTCCTTTCGCCGCTGGTTACTTTTCCCCACATTTGTTGGGATTTGGAGCTATGAAACAATCATAACTGTTTCTGAGATGGAGCCAGGCTCTTCACAGTGGTGCCCAACAATAAGACAAGAGGCAACAGGCAGAAACTGATGCACAAGTCCCACCTGAAAATGAGGAAGACCTTTTTTCCTGTGCAGTGACCGATCCTTGGAACAGATTGCCCAGAGAGGGTGTGGAGTCTCCCTCACTGGAGCTATTCAAGAACCATCTGGATGTAGTCCTGTCCTATATGTTATGGGATGACCCTGTCTAAGCAGGGAGATTGGACCAGATGATTCATTGTGGTCTCTTCTGACATGACCCATTCTGGGATTTGGTGATTCCATGATGGCCCATCACCTTAATGAAGGCTAAATCCACAGCATGTTAATGCAACACACAATAGATCACAGAATAAAGCTTTCGCTTCCTGAGCAATGCTTAAGTGGAGTGTCTCTTTGCTTGTGTTTTGGTACCCTGCCCCAATCACCATAGAACAGTCTTCCTGAAGATGAACTGGGTTTCTTAAAAACAGAGATGAGTAAGAACACAAAAGTAAACATATTTTGATACTATGAAATCTAAATATTCTTGCATACAGTTAAACATAAATTCTTTACCAAGAAAAGGAAACTGAGAAATTCTGAAATTGAGATTTTGGAAGGCAGCAAGAAGCAAGACTCTTTTTACTCACATTCTTGTCTCCCTGACAACAAGTCAGTATTCCCAGTACCACCCTGTCAATTCCCAAGGGGGAGAAGTCAGGAGATGTGGTCCTAATTCTCTTGCATCTTACACTCTGAAAGCAACATCAGGTCAGGAGTTTTTTGGTAACTGTATTACCTCATTCAGCCTCAGTAAATCCAATGCACATAAAGTGCTTTTTGGGTAGAAAAAAGTTCCAATCTACTCCCTCTTTAAATTTTAATAGCTTAAGATGAGCTAAGTAAAGCAGCTTAGTTTCATTTAATAGAAGTGTTCAAAGTACAAAAAAGCATCCTTCCAAGTTTATCGTCCCAGAATGTAACAGCAGCCCAAGCTTAAGGCACTGTTATCTCTCTTAAATCTTATTTTCTACTATTAAATAAAGAACACTTTTCCAGAAGTATTTTGTAACTTGACAGATGAATGAACAAACATGCACACTCTTATTTTTACTGCCTTGGGGGAGGGGAAAGAAAAATCTTTAACAGTACAAACGAAATTTACAGTAAAACTTTAATGGCATTGGTAGTACATAATGTATATTTTTAGCATGCAGTTATTCTGATCTATGTATTGTGATGATCAGGCCCACCTTATTCCAATAGGAGTGACAAAATGTCCACTTCAAATGGTCAAACACCACTGGGATCTTGCTTCCTACTGTTGGCTTCCATATGTTGGGTGAAGTGACACGCAGCTCTGGAGACCCCTTTGCCCCCTGCCCCAGTAAAGAGGACAAAGCCAGGCTGTACGATGAGACACAGGAGCTCTGAAGGATGGCTGGCAGCCTCCAGTGTGGATGTTCCCCAGTAAGGACACATCCCTGAACCTGGCATGAAGGGGACTGGCCTTGAGGGATCACTTCCTGAGAGGGGATGCCAAGGTACAGCAGCTGCACAGCTTCACATGGCAGAGCCTTTTGGGGATGCAGGACTGAGGTAGGAGAAGAGCTGAATCATTGAGCCAAAGAAAGCACTGTCCTGTCAGCTGCTGGTGGCACAAAAAGCCCCCTGACCCCTGACAGAAGGAGGGTGATGGGGAAGTAACTGTGAAACATCTAATGCTGGGAATAAATGCCACTTGAGACTGAAACAGTTCAAGCTGAAGCTCTTCTATAACCTCCATCCTCCATCCCTTTTTTTTCAGTCATGCAGCAGCTACTTAATATCCCATATGTGAGTAGTCCTTTAAGCAGTGCCTGAATCAGCCTGCAGACGAGTGCCAAGCTCTCACCCTACAGCTACAGATGCCACCACTGGTAGCCTCTCTCTCCTGCTTTCTGGGCAATTCTGCTCCCACCTGCTGACCACTGCAAAAAGTGCCCAAGGTTGGACCTGGACTGACTCAAGCTCACGCTTCACTCAAGGCTGCGGCAACTGCCAGAGGGGTGACGCATTCCTGCAGTGTCCCATGCCCACATGGGCCGGGCCAGCTGTTTCACTACCCCACAGAAAGTGGCTGCCCCTTTGCAAGGCAGCTAAGGACTGTGTGGCTCACCTGCAGCTTTCAGGAATTCTTTCCCTGAGAAAGGAAACTACAATCAGCAGGATAGAAGCCAGACAAACTTTGTACTCCACCCATTCAGTTTTCACAGTTACCTGTGGGACCAGCAGCTGAGGGAGGTCAGTGGTGCTTTTGTTTAGTTTGACAAACCTGTGTCCCTGTTGGCACCAGAGAGAAGGCAACAACATGAGCAGCGGGGACACTGGCCTGGGGGAGCATGTGTTATGTGCTCTGAGATGGACACAAACCCTTATTCTGCCAGTTCCTCCCCCCAGCCCTTTGCCTGTCTCCAGGCACACCCAACTGCCCCCAGCACTGCATAGGTGCTCCTGACCCCACAGCTGCAAACTGCTTGGGGCAGCAGGGGCATCAGGCTGGCATGAGCAGCTCTCAGGTGAGTCTATTTCAATTCACTAATGCCCTTGTTTCTGAGGCACAGGACAGCTCAGTTCACCTTTGCCTTCTTTCCATAAATGATTTTCTAGGGACTGGGAGCTGGCAGTGTCATCCTCTGCTGGTTCCCCAGGGAGGCTGCACAGCCAAGGAGAGCCTCTGCCAATTAGCTCAGCCCTGCACAAACTGCAAAGTCATCCTGTATTTTATCTGGGAGCACACCCTGGCCACTGCCAGAGCCAGCTCTGCTTTGCAGCAGCCTCACACACACAGGGGATCCTCAACAAAGCAGGGGGTCTGTGTAAAACCTTATTCGCATAATTGGGTTTGCACTGCAAGGCAACTCTCCAGTTGCAATGGTTCTTCACTCTGAGCAGTAACACAGCAGCAAGGTGCAGCTGTGCCCGACCCTGCAAGCAACACGTTTTGCCTTCCACTGGCCTTGTGTTTTGACTACTACCCTTCACCACCAGATACCGAAATTCTTCAAATTACCACATAAGTACTTTCCAATTGCCTGCATTCCATATGGTAATTCATTGTGACATCCTGAATATAACCTAGGTCATATGAACTGGATATTAAAGATACCAATGACACACCCATTTAAAAACAAAGTGTTAAGGGGTGTCCAGGTACCTTAGGCCACACATTTCATTGCTTTAGACTTCAGTGCAGGTGCTGCATGGAAAACCAACATCAGCCTTCTTGGTTCTGAAAACAAATTCACACAGTAGGTAAAAGAAAAAAAAATTAGAAGTCTGAGCAAAAAGTCATCTCGCACCTCTCTCCATCTAGGATTCAAGAAGAAAAGCAAAAATAACTGCTACTACCTTTTGTATGATAACATCACCTTGCTCTTGTGCTTATGCTCTGCACTGTCACATCTGCTTAAACTAGACAAAGGATTTTACTTCCTTTTACTGGGAAACAAAGCCAAGTGAGCTCTCACAATACATATGAAAAGTTAAAAAACCCAAACCAAACAATAACAAAGGCAAACCCTTACAAAACAGGCACCATGCCAATAAAGTAACTTCCACACCCAGGTGCTAATTGTACCTGAACTGTCACTTCATACTGGCCCCTGCACAGGCCCATGGTTCCCATGGTGGTTAACACAGAGTTCCTGGTCCTCTGGACTACCAAACTCCTCTGGTCTCTGAAAAAACATTAAACCAGCCCACACTGAGGCCTCCCACACCTATACTCTCTTAAGCCAGTTCCCAGATGCTGCTGCAGCAGCAGTGACTGTGTAGAGGGACAGCAGGCAGGGTGTCATGGCCTTTGGAGCTCAGACCTTCCGGGACCATGAGGCCTGGCAAGTGAGACAGGACATTATGTCCACTGTTAACGAAAACCTCACTCTCAAAAGCACCACACACTAGTGTTACAAAAAACAAACAAACAAACAAACAAAAAACCACCCCACCCCCCAAAACAACAAAAAAACACCAAACCCAAAAATCCTATACAAATGGCACAGTTATGTTTTGAAAGAGTGGAGGGGAGGCTCATGGAAACAGCTTATGAGGCTTCTATATAGCTCAGAAAGCACTTACTTTTACAGGCCTATCTGCTCTTTTCCCCTCTACCTGGCAAGCCAGAATTGCTCTGATCCTTTCTGCTCACATGGCAGCAGTGCTACTCAGGGAGCCTGTCTGTGGCCAGGGATACTGAAGCTACTGCCACTTTCCTAAGCTGTTAGCCAGATGCTGACATGTGGCTGGTGGCAAGGCCAGCAGCACAAGCACATAGAAAACCATAGCCAGTGCCTGGGGTAAGGCAGGGTTTTCCTCTCCAGAAACTGCCTACCTCTGTGTTCAGCATAAATGGCCAAGGAGTCATTTCCATGCAGGATGCACCTACTCCCCTCAGCACCTCAGAGCTTCCAATTGACAGCATTAGCCTGGGAACTGTCTGCAGGGAGATTTCCAGGCAGCCCAGCCCCTAATTACATGAGACCAGTGAGACTTCAAACTAAAAGGAAGAAAAAGAAAAAATGGAAAAGGCAAAAAAAGAAGAAAAAAACCAAAACAAAACAAAGAGAAACATCAAAGCCTTCCATAAACTCATGCTACACTGGAAAAGCCACAATTATACCATTCTTAATTCTGAGGCTGTTTGCAAGGGAAATGATCAGGAGACTTAGAAAGGGTGCTCAAATGGAAGAGGTTTATCTTGCTCCATTCAGAGGAAAGGATTACAGGCATAAAACTGTCTGTCACACTGGAGAAGCTGGAGTCTTGAGATTTTGTCTCCCAAGTTTTGGGGATGCAGGGAAGGAAGCTATTCAGATTAAAGACAGATGCAGCTTCCTGACAGAGACTATCCTCTCAAATTAGTGGATATTGTAGGATGTTTGTCCCTGCTGGCACTAGCCCTGCACTGACTAGGTGCAAATGAGAAGAGATTCAGGAAAAAAGTGTATTAAAAATATTGCTACGTTATTTCAAGTTATTCTTACTCCTCTAATTTACATTTCCCTGGATGTTTCACACTGTGCATTAGTGATTCACAATGATGTACATTTACACACAGCAGGAGAAAAATTAATGAATTCCATCACTTTCCTTATTTGTGAGACTCTGTGCCTGAGATGCAGCCCCCTCCTTTTATTATGCCTTTTGATCACCACAGAGTAATCTGTTTCCCCCTTGGCAGAACTGTATGATTCTTGCTAATTTAATACGAATTACATTTATGCACTTTGGGCAGAATAAGCCTCATTATTTGTTATTTCTTGCACACTCTCCTAAAACCAGGCCAAATTCCAGCTCCCTGTCCCCAGCAATAGGTGTGCACAGAGCATCCCCAGCAGTGCCAAGTGTTGAGGGAGTGCATGGCACACACACAAGCAGCAACCAGCCAAGGGGTTTGTGACAGGGAACTGGAGAGGAAGAGCCTCTGAGCCTTCCCTCCCGTGTGAGGCATCACTTACTGCATTGCACAGCCTGTGCTGGGCAGGAAATCATGTAAATAAATAATTATGGCTTTTGTTAGGTAAGTCATGGTGCCATAGGCTCCGCTGGGAGCACTGTCATAAAAAAAGTGGCAAATTCCTGTGGCTGTGTCTTTCTCCAAGATACTACCAGTAGCTCCAAATGATTTCTGTAAAAACACAAGCAAAGAAGTAAAGCAAGTTAGGCATGCATGATTATTTATTGGAAAAAAACCCACCACATTATGACTTTTTTATTTGTGCTAAGCACTGAAAGCAATTCTCTTTCCCCTCATGAAAACCTTAATCAGGATTACTATAGGGCCCACACGACTTAGTTGGATCAGTGCAAGTAAATGAAGAACATATAACTTCATGGATTTTTGTCCTTTGGGGTGAATGGGTGGGATTACTCAAATATTGGTAATAGTAATGCCTTGATAAAGCAGGACTTCACTTCAATCTACCCTTGTACTTCAGAGCTTGCTAGCCATACAATTTTATTCCCTTTAAATCTCCCACGGTTCTTACATTTGTTTTCCCAAATATATTTCCAGAAGATATTTAAGTGATTTGGTCTGTCTTTGTAGGAGAAAGAGACAGGATAAAATCAACTTCAGCCCACACATTAAAAAAAGAGCAGGGGATAATTCTGAAAGGAGGAGGCTTCCCCCCACTGCCCTTTGAGCTCACCAGCTCCTGCAGAAACAGGTCATTGGCCATGTGCACGATTCTGTCCACGTGGATGATGCCCCCGATGCTGTTCACCTCGATGTCGGAGAGGAAGGTCAGGACGAGAATAGCTTCCACCAGGAGCTGCCTGTACTCGGGCTGGGGGACGTGGTTCAGCACCGACTCCACGTGCACGGCAAACTTGATTTCACACGGGGTCATCTGGCAAGTTTGAGTGGAAATGGAAAGACAAACTGAAAATCCAAAAGACTAGCTCCTCACATCCTGCAAGCACTGAAACATATGCTCCTCTCCGCACGTGGGGGCAGACTGACTGAAGCGAACAAAATGTTTGTGCAGCTTTAGCACTTACAGAAAGTTTTCGTGTTGCTAGACCTGATTCTGCAAACAGTTACACAACGTCCAGAAGCCTGCTCCAGCCCTGCAACCCATCACACACACGTCTCACTTACATACAGTGCTGCTGATGCTTAGCTGGCACATTAACTCTTTGCTCCTCAGGCTGTGGTCTTGTACACCTTGCCTTGTACATCTCTTTCTGGTATTGTAGGTGGGTTACTTACTGCTGAGTTTTAAAAACAACCATCTGCTTAGAGGGGTGATTTTTAAATAACCCTGAGCTTTGCCATGCAGAAATATCACTATTCTGTTTGCAGAGCAGCTTAATTTGCACTGGCATAACTCTGTGGATGTTATGCTGCCTTAGGAAGTTTGTGCTTATGTTATTCAATTGCTTTTAACAGCAAAATTAGATACTGTCCAGGTCTGACAGGCTAAAAATAGAAGTCTCTTTAGCTACACAATAGGGATAAATAATGCTCTCCTTTCTGAAAAAAAAATCCCCCACAAACCCCAACATTTACATCTGGCAGAAAATTGCAGCTCCTCTCTTCAGCTGTTACCACAGTTCCTCATAAAAGAAGGAAGCCAGAGATTAAATCTGAGGGAAACGGTCAGGAAAACAGTCTTGGGCACACAAGTACCACTCTTGCACTGATGGATTACTATTCACAAGAATGTGTTTTATAGATGTGAATTCAAAATTTGCCAGAGCACCTAAAGACAGAATCCAGCTAAGAAAAAAATGCAAGAAAATATTATGGATTTAAAGAGCCCAAACTTTGGTTAGAAACAATCATCCTTAACTGTTATTTACTTTTGAGACTCTGAAGCCAAAATATACTGCTTGCTGTTGCAGCATATTAAAAAAAATATGTGGCAAGCAACGTGTGTGCTTTATTCCAGCAAGTCTGTGCTGCCTCACCTTCCCCCCAAAAGGGCTGCTGTCAGCCACCCTCTCTGGGGCCTCCCAGTGGGCACAGGGGGACACTGAGGGTGCAGAAGGCAGGCTCAGCAAAAGGAAAACCTGTCACAAGCCTCTTCCCAGGCCTGCCTGGTAGGAATTCACCTGCACAGACCCAGGAAAGCTGCCAGAGGTGCTGGGGGAAGGTCCAGATGTTCTAGAAGTAAAACCAAGGATCTGTAACAGATCCCTACTGCATGTTACACTGTCAAACCAAACATTCAGACATGTGGCTAGAAAATCATGGGCATTTTACTGTACCTCTCTGGTGGTTGAAGAAGGAAGGACATAACCATCAATGGACAGACCATGGCACTGAAACATTTCGAGAGTGAACAGAAATTACAATTCTTGCAAGTCATTCTGAGGGTCCTCTGCTCTAAGCCAATATACAAGTAACAACTTCAGTTAGGAAAAAAAAAAGCAAAGAAAAACCCCCAAATGACACAGAAAGCCCTGTTTAAAAATATTATTTTATCCTTCCTGAAGAAGTTATTATGTAACTGGCAAAGATTAGAAATAGCCTGACATGACACACCAGAGCATGCTGTGCTCCAGCCCAGCTAACGAAGCACAGCACTTCAGGAGCCACTACAGCAAAGGCACACAAAGGAGGGGAACAAATCGATGGGAGCATTCTTCTGGAAGACATTCGGAAATAAAAGATAGCACAAAAGCATGAAAACAGACCACAAAAGCAAAAAATCTTTTTTTCATTTTTGCTAGAACAACATTTAGTTATGTGTTTCAGATCCAGGACACCACACCTCAGGATGTCAACCACTGGGGGAGAGAAATAACAAGCAGTATGAGGAAAACAGTGACAAAACCTAAATGTTGAAAAGGCAGGTTAAGGGGGGACACATCTGGGTACGTGAGGTATAGAATAGAAACACACTAAGAAGCAGAGACAGATTTTATGAATAGTCCAAAGAGATTTTACGACTGAAATATTGAAGACAAGCACGATTCATTTTAACAGCCAGAAAAAATATACAATTACTCCCAGCTATTACATTAGGTCAGAAGTGATCCTCACTCTACTGGAAGATCCTATTAGTAAATAGCCAAGAGGTCATATATGATTTGTCTTGGCTGACATCAACACTAACAGCTTCAGTGTAAGGGATTTTAGAAGGACAAACCAGCCTAAACTGGTGATGCACTCTTTTCCCAGCTAAGCAAACATGAACAGCTCAGTGTTGCAAAGTGCCAGATGCTGGTCTGTATCCAGCAAGGCAGAAAAACAGGTGCGTAATTACTTTGAAATAAGTTAAAATTTGTAATTCCCCTCTCCTTCTTCCTGAAGAGCTGCTTTTTTTAAATTATTTTTTTAATATATATATTTCTATACCCCTGATATCCAAGCTGCTGGCAAGGACTTACTTTTCACTTAAACTAACAAACAAAAAAGGTTAAGAATGCCACACAGCTCAGAAGAGTCAGCAAGAGGTCTCAAAACATTCTGGAAGAGTTAGAGCAGTTTCCTGCTTCATTTCTCAAACCCTTTCTGACCTGGAACACAGAACTGCATTGCACTGCAGTGCCCTTTAGGTGCACTAACAATGTGCATTAGGCCAGGAGATGCAAAACAGGCAGTGGTGGAACAGAATCATTCAGCCAAAATCAAGCACTGGTGGTTTCAGAGAAAAACACACTTTCAGCCAAAATCAAGCACTGGTGGTTTCAGAGAAAAACACACTTTCAAAGAAACAAACTTGTGTTATTGGAGCCCTCTTAGGTTCAAGAGACACCCTTGTACCAGTGACTCTGGTTACCACCTGTAGACCAACTTTCACTCCTGGCAAGATGCCAACCCTGGACCACCACCTCCCTGAGTTACAGCTTGCTTGCTTCCTCCACAGCAGTCAGCTTACCTTCTGAAGGATCTTCCACACTTTCTCATAAAAGCCAACAGGAACCCTGTTAATAGCACCATCAAGCCTCCTTCTGCGCAGCCACTGCCCTTTTCTGTCACCCCAGCTCATGTCTCCGCTGGAGCCGGTTGGAGAAGTACTGGTGGGAGATGATGGAGTACTGCCCCTCTGTAAGGACATTGAAGCTTTGGTTAGTTGTTTTCTACCATCCCAAGTGCCACTCCTGACCAATACATTTCTGTTATAATGCTACCTCAGAACCAGGGAAAAATACAGGCCTTGGTGTCATACAGGATGATGGGGTAGGCTTGATCCTTCATCCTCATCTCTTCCTTTGGCAATAAGCTTCATTTCTCCAGTACTTCCATCACTTCTCAACAAAACAGGCAAGCACTTCAACATGGCATAACCCAGTGAACCTCACTGCTTGCTTTAATGCAACACCTGACTATTGTAACAAGCACAAGCTGCTCCCAGGGCAGTATCACTGGTGTGCAAGGTGGGAGGCACCTGCAGGTAGGGCCAATTCATTTGGACATAGGGCTCAGTGTTGTACAAGTATCAAAGGGTTCGTAAGTCTAGCAAGAGAGGCCCTTATGCAAAAGCTCCATTAAAGTAAGTAGATTAAAAATTGACTTAATGAAGCCACAAAATCATCATGTCTGCCTCTCTGTAAGTATTAGTGTTGTTTCATTTATTACCCTTGTTGCTCTATTACTTTACCAGGTCTGGACACAGGCAGCAAATCATTTTCTAAGTTGGGGCAATACCACCATATTGCTGTTGTGATTTACACACAAGCAGTGTGCCCATTCCTTGCCCTCCCAGAGACTCTGCTTTTCTGTGTTCTCCTTCCTTTTTGGTATCTGTTACTTCCAGCCCAGGAAGGACTTCACTGAAAGTGCCATCTTAAATCCCTTATCTCCAAGTAAGAAGTCACCTGAGCAATGTAATGGGGAAGAAGGAAAATGACTGCAAACTTCACGTTTGGAAAGCACAGGCTCACAGACTCCATTTCCACTGCCACTAGTGTCCATGAGGCACATGTGGTGTTCCTTTGATGTTCCAGTGCTTGCTGTTCCTTTCCACTGCAAACTGACCATGACAGACTGCACTGTCTTCCTGCTCTGTAGCTGTGCTTTTAGGGCATTTGGGAGGTATGCCATTGACAGTAAGTCTGAAGATGCAGACAGTGAGAGCTTAAGAAGAGCTACAGTTCTCTGCCTTGAAAAAAGATGACTTCTTGAAGAGATACCCATGCAACCCCTATCTCAGAAACTCAAAGCTATTCTGGGTTCCTCACTGTCCAGAGGCTGTCCACATTTATCAACATTACATTACTTTTACATGCTGAAGACACCTGTAACAATCCACTATCAAGTGGCCAAATCTGCTATAGTACTTTAACTGCTACAACTGCTTAAGCTGAAGTAGAACTAAGGGGATCTAAATGCAAGACTCAATTTCTATTAGGACATTAATAAGGAGAATTAGTTCTCAATGGAGGCAAGACAAAGAGGTAGAGTTTGAAAACAAGGTTTTAGGCAGGAGAAGACAGAGCAGGTGTCTAGAGCCAAGACCCTTGCACACAAACACACACAGGGTGAAGAGCAGGTGCAGAGCTACAGTCAGCGTTTTACCGTGGAAGCAAACATGCTGCTGGACATGGAGTGCCCCTCATGAAAGAACTAGGAAACAAAACCAAACACCAACATCAGCCAGCCAGGAGGAAAGTACACAGTCAAGGTTAGGTAACACAGTGCAAAGACAAGAAATATGGAAGAACCTCAGCTACTCAGGGAGAAACTGCAGCAACCTCTGGTTTCTTGCAGTGTTGCACTTCAACAGTGGGCAGCTGCTGCTGATTCCCTGGGTCACCATGAGGCAGAGCCTGCCATGCCAGGAGCCTGTCTGGCAGCCCATGCCATCCGTGGAGCTCCCAGCAGGGCCAGCACAAACCACCAGTTAAGATGCAAGCAAAAGCTCCCCTGTGACTCAGGGTGGAGGTGGAAACTGAGCTCCCTGTTTCCATTCCCTATTTGTTGCAATGCCACCAGCTTCTCTATTCATGAGAAGGTCACCTTGCTGGAGAGACAGCAGGCTGCCAACTGGATGGGCAGCACTAAACAAAAAGCTGCAAGGCTATTTTTTTGCTGAAATGTGGATGCAGCACCTCAGACTTTTAAGTACTTTCTCTAACTGCCCACCCCAAACCATGCCTTCACATTTTGTGTTAATGGTTCTGACTCAAGGAAGAACAGCCACAAAAGAGGGAGCAGCAGTTGTTCAACACTTCAGAGATGTTAGTACAAGTACTTGAAATATTCCTTGTAACAGCAAAGTGTATCTTTGCACCACCCCACCCAACCCCCTGCCAAAATGACATTACATTAGCTGCTAGTCAACATTAGCTGCTAGCCAATTATTCAGAGAATGCAGCGAGATGTGGCAGGAAGCAGCAGGAAAGGCAAAGTGGGGGGTGGGGGGGTACAAAAATAAACTCAGCCAACCCCTCCTCTGTGCAAAACACCAAGTTTCCCTGGAATGTGAAAGCAACAAAGGAACTATGTTTCTAATGTCAAGAGGTCCAAGTATTCCAGCTCAGGCCCACCTCTGTTATTTCAAACAAAATAATGCTGCCATCTAGTGCCTTGGTCCCTCCTCCTTCCTGGAAAGGCCCTGAATCCCATTTGACTGGGAGCCCTGCTCAGACTGACCTCCAAGGCCACCTCAGGGCCACTGCAGCACAGGAAGCAGCACCTTCACAGCCTCCCCCTCATACACCAGGATGCTCCGGCCGTGGCACAGCTCAAACACAGCAACCAGGTCTCACAAGAGACATCATGTGTCCCTCAGGGGTCCCTGCTTCCCTGCCTTACCATGTCCCATGAAGAATCATTAACTGATCTTTACTGCCACCAGCAAATGCTTCATGTTAAGACCATGTAAAAATGCCACTCCTTTCTGAAGGCTTATTTAATATTTTTCTTCAATCAAAGGAAAACATCAACTGTTTCCTTACACAAGGCTGCTCAAAGCCCCATCCAATCTGACCTTATACATTTTCAGGGACAGGACATCCATAACTTCACTGGGCAACCTGTTCCACTGCCTCTACCCCTTTGTCATAAAAAAGTCTCCTTGCATCTAATCTAAACCCACCCTTTCAGTTTAAAACTGTTGCCCCTTACCCTGTCACTACAGGCCTTGGCAAAAAGCATCTCTTCATCTTTCCTTTATGCCTCCTTTATATATTGCAAGGCTGCAAAGAGCCTTTCTCTCTCTAGTTTGAATAACCCATGAAGAAAAATAGAACCAATCATACAAATGTATTTTATTTGACCACTACCTTCCTATTTAATTAAAAAAAAGAAAATTACTATTAGAGAGACAAAATAGAGCAATCAAACCACTCATAACAAAACCATCAGTCACATTCATTAAGAGTATTTTAGTTGTGTTTTCTGTGATCTCTCAATATACTCAGTTGAAATTAATTTAAAGTATTGAACTTGAATATATATCTAACAGTAATCATCCTCCATTCCTGAAGAAATGGAACTGGAAGAAAACAAAACAAGATTTCTTTTCCACATGTATCTTTTCCAAGAGGCATGTGATCCAGTTTTGCAACTTGGGCCAAGTACAAGAACGAACACTGGATAAAAGCTTCTCTTTGTACATCTGACTTTTCCTTAGCTAAACATGATAGAAGAGTTGTTTTAACAGTGGATGCCATGAATACATTACGGTTTGCTCAAGTTCTTCTACATTCAGCATGTGAAACAAGAACAAAAGAGGAAGAACATTTTTGGTGGAAACATCCCTTAACTGCCTTCTATTTAGTGATCAGTTTTAAAATCAAAGCAACTTTGGTAATCTCTGTTATTTAGCAAGAATAAAACCTAACATAACACAGTTCCAGAACAGCTGTACTTTCTGATGAGCATTGACAGAAAACCCTCACCTGCTTCATCTCACTCTTCAATTTAGTAATACCGCTTCTTTCTGTTTTGGTTGCTCCAGAATGCCCCATCTCATGAATAGAAATTGCAGGGCTGGATGAAGAGGAATCTACAGGTCGCACTAAAGAAGCAAATGGACATTTTTAACATTCTAGGGGTAGAAAAATAGATGAAAATGTATCTAAGAAGTTAAACACAAATCATTTCAGAAATGTACAATGCTCTTGGTGGCAGCATCCTTTCACAGAATCACATCAAGAGCTCAAACCTGATTGTATCAAGTAAGGTGCCTAAATCCATTCCTGGATATCAGAAATTGATTTTTTAAGACAGTGAGCAATTGTAAATTTCGTCAGAATTGCAATGAGTCCAGGAGACAGCTGATGTGGCAGTCAGGAATATGTGGGCATCAAAGACATGCTTCTTGAAGGCAGGTTAGCTATGACCTTTTAATGGCTTTTGTTTCAGTTCCACAAAATTTCTTCATTTTAAAAGTTTGCCTTCATATTACTGAAAACTTGGTACAATCTTATTGCAGTGCAGGACAGCTTCCATCATAGGTCTTTTGTTTATTTCACAGAAGACATACACATGTACTGGTCACCCATGATTAATACATTATACCTTATTTTTACATGCAGAAAGAATAGATCCCCACTTAAAAGACAATCTAACTTAACATATAAAAGCGAACAACTTACAGCTTCTTTCCACTCCAAACTCTTTCCCACTGAGAATATGATGTAGGAGACTTTTCATATCAAAGGGGCTTAGATTCATCAAGCTCTCTGAAGCTTCTTCACCTAGTCAAACAAAATAAAACAAAACAAAATGACAAATGTCTCTGGGAAGACAACAAGCTATAAAGCCAGCTAAGGAAACTGTGAATGAGGTCCAATCACATTTAGCTCTTTGACTAGCCCTTCCTTTAAAAAAATTAATATGTAACCACATTTCAATGAAAATATATTTCTGGACTAAACAAACATTCCATGGAAACAACGCTATTTGTGTTAGTCTTTATTACGTCATAGCTTACGCAAAATTTCACTGAAGCTCATGATGAAAAAGCAGTTGCTCCCCTATAGAACAATATCACTTGGAAAGATATTACAGCCATCTCCCAAACAGCAGATGACATGAGGATCTAAATTCCAGAGACAGAGTTACTCCGTAAAGAATATCCTCTGACACTCTTTGAATAACTGGGTGCTGGGGAGAGGGAAGTCTTTCATTAAGTAAAAAACACCCTGATTTTCAAGGTTTGTAACTGCATATATGAACTAAGATGTTAATAAAAGGATTTATCGCACGTAACTGAGAAGATCAACCACAAAGGGTGAAGGAGAAATGATACCATAAGTACCCTGAGAATGAAACTGCTTCCTACCTGAGCATTTCAGACTTCGTGCCAGCTCAGTGGCCATCACCTGGATTATCAGACCAATGCGGAGCCTGAGCATCTCCACAAAAAGACTGGGCTGTGACCGGACATACATGGCCAAGTACATAATTATCTCCTGTAAGGACAAATCCATAAAGGCACCCATCACAGTGGGTCTTCATGCTTTGAAGCAAGTCTCAGAGCAAACAGTGGCATAGCACTGGGCACAGTCCAAAAAGCCTTTTTGCACAGGCTGCATACCTGTGTCAGGACTGCAATACTGATGTCTTGGCCACTGGCTTCGTAAATGAGATCTGTGAGCTCCTCAGGTGGCAGTGGGCTGCAAGAAAGAAACCACAGGTAACAGTGACTCAGCACAGCCAGCTATTAAATTCTTGAGCAAGCACTGGTACCAAATCACCCAGAAGAAAGGTACCTACAATTCTATCTGGGTGGCTGCAAATGCTTTTGAGGGCAAGGAGTAAGGTTTAAAAGAAGATAATAGCAGCAGAATGGTATCAGCAGGAAGATGAAGGGCAGCCTGTGCCTGAGGCAGAGCTCCAACTTACGTGGTAATGATTTTCTCACGGGGTTCTGGTGGCAGGCCCACTGTAAGTTGTTTGTGGTGTGACAGAAGGTCTGTGCATGCCTATCATAAGGGGACAAAAAGCAAGAGACCTTTCTCTGAGCCATGTGGAAGTGAATTAAATTAATTCAATTTCTTTAGCCATTTTTAAATGCATTTCTATTAATCACCAGACATGAAAATCCAGAAGAAGGCTGTTAAATAGTTTCCAAAGATCTCCAGAGGTCAACAGGGCTATGAGAGTTTGCCCAGGCTGAAAGTGGCCTGTTTCCCTGCTCAGTGAAATCCACAGCACAATGATTAGATTAGGAACTCTAGTGGGGCTGGCAGATCAACAAAGGCTTTCATCCTTTATCATATGATAAACTTTTGTTCTTTATTTAAGACAACCATATTTTTAATCAATGAAAAGTTTGGCAGCATTAGTTAAAAAATCCTGTGTACTAATATATCTCCTAAAACAAACACCCAGCATAGTGCATCACATTCCTGATACATTCTGAAATAGGTACTTTCCCCAGTACCACAATGTTTACTCTTTTATATTGACCTCCTTTAAATGTGGGTGTTCAGTTTACCTGTTTTGGTATCCTGAATCAAAAAATATCACAGAGCAGTGTTCCTCTGATTTTGAAGAGCCTATTTTCACTCCCTTAACATGGAAGAAAACAGATCATCCCTATTCTCCTCCTCCCTAATTCTTTGTCAATACCTTCTCAAGTTAACATACATACATAACATACATGGCTTTTTGTGAGCATGTCTGTACTGCTCATCCATGGTGTCCTGAGAAGGGAAGAAGTTCTGTGCTTAATGAAGTATCATGCACAGTGACTATCACAAACTGCTCCCCACAAATAGGATTGTCACTAAAATAAGGCATCCTAGATGTGACAGAGAGCCTTGAAAATGGCCAGGAATTACAGAAAGAGCTCCTCAGAAGTAAGTAGGGGATTACTAGAAAATTAAACAAATACTTTTAGAATACTAGAAAGGAAACATTTTTGTAATAATCAAAATCATATCTGTACTCTTAACAGTGGATTTTTCTTGTTACCACCTAATAGTCATGGATATTTAAATGGTTCCAAACATCCCTTCTAAAGGCACCCTCACTCAAGGGGATGGAAATGGGCAGAACATGTTTTTTTGTCATCACTAGCACCCCAAACAGCAGTACTCCGAAAGTGTTCATACCATCACAACACCAATAGACAATTACCAGTGACAACTGCAGCTTTCAAAGCACACAATTAAGCTTCTCCATTTAAGAGATATGAAATGAAGCCTTCACAACTATTTACAGTGTGGCATTCTCAGTCCATGCCAGCATTAGCACAGTTTGCAGTACAGATGAAAGAAAAAGATGTAGTAAGACTCTAGATCAGAAAAACAACTACTATTTAATTAAAAATGCTGCACTATGTATATTGTAAAGTAAAACTAGAAGGGCAAGCAGAAACCCCAACAGAAAACTGGTAGTTTTATCTCTGTTCCCAGGCAGGAAGCTGAACCAGGATTATTTGTATTTCATACCTCAGCCAGGACTTCAACTCTCTTTTTGAGTATGCCAGAAATGTAACGGATTAAGCCCCATTCCTGATTGAGGCCTGCCTTTCTGTAGAGCTCATTGAGGAGGCAGTGAACAGTGACACCATACTGTCCATCCAGATCCACTTCAACT
>VZUA01003836.1:5991-27629 GCA_013401035.1 Horornis vulcanius | reverse complement strand
AGCCAAACACAATTCACAAACTCAGTTTCCCTGCAGTGCCTTTGTCTTTTGGGGTAGGAAGTCCTCAAATTAGAAATTCAGGAGAGAAAAAAACTGTGCCTGACTTCTTGGCTCTTTTAGCTCCTCAAGTACTCCATAAGGCTTTTCTACTGTCATTTTTTTCCTTTACTGAGACACACAGAAACAATGTGGACTGAACAACAAATGAGTTCAGTTATCTGNTCTTTCAAGAAGAGTCTTCACAAAACTAATATTTGAAGTGTCTGACTCTTCAACAATAAGAACTTCAGCCCATCAGCAAATAAGATGCTGAGTGCCATCTATGCACTCTTTCTGATAAACAATTCTGAAAAACTCTCTCTCAGGAAATAACCCTGTCTTTTTACTCATGGTCTCTGCAAAATAGAGTACTTTGTTCTTAAATCAGCTGTTCTCACCAACAATACCTGCCTTTCAGACACTCAGACTACTAAGATACTTCAAGTCCAAGGGCTCAGTTAGGTTAGAAGAGCTGAGTGCTAATCCCATTTATTTCACAACTAGTCTTAAATTCAAATAAACAAAGCCTTAAAAACAAATAGACTCACCTTTCTCTCGCTTCAAATCATCAGGAAAGCTACATTTCAGACAGACTTATTCACCTGTTTTTCTTCAGGTCTCAGGGAATTCGCAACAAAAAGGAGTTAAAAGGATTTTATTGTTCATCATTTCAGTGATTAACATGCATAGGTAACCTGGCAACATGTTTGATAATACTAAAATAAAGGACTTAGAAAAAACTATTCTAAAACTAGGCTTTTAAGTTCAAAATCTTAAGACCAGAAAGTTTTGGGGTTTGCAAACTGTAAATGAGGCCAGTCAAAATATGCTGCCACTCGTGTCCATTCATGCTGCCACTGTGCTCCAGCCCTGCTGGCACTGGAAGGTCCTTGTTCTTCAATGCTATAGAGGGAGACAGACAAAACAAGGTGATGACTGTGACAATTCCACAAGCTTGAAAAACCTTTGAAGTATTTCCATTACTGCACTAAAGAGGAGAGAAAAATAGGCACATGTAAGCAGAGATTGTAAGTGGGGTTACAGCTGACTTCTGAGAGTTTATTGACAATTAACTGTCACTCCCAGCTATTTACTCCTCAGTTAGTGGGAATCCAGAACTTGGCTGAAACTCATAGGAGCTTCTTCTGCAGCAGACAAGTCCGCTCGTTTTGCTGCTCACCAACACAAGGATAAACAAAACTCTGCACTTGGGGACTCTCCCTCCTGATCCATCTTCTTTGATACATGAAAAGAGCAAGATCCACTTTTAAAGACTGCATACCTTATTTTTTCTCACTGCTGTGTATAAAGCTGTGCAAAAACCACTGAAGAGGAGGTCTGAGCTAGAATGACAAGCACAGGAGCTACTTAACAGTCAACCAGGTCTAGTCTCACCTTCCCATTGAAGCAAGATTTCCTCTAATGACTTTCTTAAAAGGTATTAGCTCTATCCAACTGCCTGAGCTTTCATTCCCCTCAGGAGATTCTTACACAACCTGCACTATCTCACCAGCAGTAATTCCTTAGATACTGTTTAAGCTGATCCATTATTAGCTTCATTCCACTACTCCGGAGATATTAAGAAGGAGCCATAACTAAGTATTTAACTTCTTTTCAGCATTTAAGCCCTGAAAATAAATCTAGATTTGCATCTCCTATTCTGGTAGTCATAATGCAGAACACACATGTAGCTTAATATTCTTTGAATCAACAACTCACATCATTTTTGTTGATCTTTTCCAATGTAATTCAGGTAATAAGGTTCCAGAAACAGGATTTTTTGAGATATTAACACAGGGGCTCGCTGGGGGAAGCACCAACTACAGTTCCAATGTTTGGCTCTGAAATGTATTTGCAAACAAGGATTACAGTGAGAGTGCAACACGCTCCTAAATTCCAACCCATTGCTTCTAAGCAGAAAAGCTTCAAAAATTAACCACCAAGAAGAGGAAAACAAGTCATTAACATTCAAAGACCACGTACTCAGCACAGGTGAGAAGCTGTAGAGAAATAAACACCGTAGAGTGCTGGCATTCTCTAGTGCTAAGCCTCTAAGTTTCAGCTCCCTGAGTTTCCCTAACCCCTACATTTCAGCTCCCTTGAGCACTGCTGACATTTGCTATCGTGGAAAAGCCTAAAGGAGAGTGCAACAAGTTTCTCTAGAATACCCTGACCTGTGGCATCCAAATTCCCAGTCAATTCTCATCCCTCCTGGTGGCTTCTCTCTTTGACTTGAACTTCTTATTTCAGCAAAGGACTCTCTCCTCAGACCCTTCTCCCTAACCCAGATATCCAGTACTGTGGTTCACCACCCCTTACCAAACACATGGTCAGACCACCTTCAATTTATGCTCTTCAGAAGAGCAGCTGTTCTTCTTAAACTCCTGAGTAAAGTAACTTGCGTGTTTTTTTCCTCACCTCCCAACTGCTTCCTCCATTCCTACATAAACAGACCTGAACTATCTATCTACCACTATGTACTACTCTTACACAAAAAAGCACCTTAAAATAGATTGATTGTAAGATTTCTGACAGCTCTTATTCTTATAAATGACAACCAAGACTTTTCTGTAAGGCCACTAGGCTCTTTTTTATTTTCTAGTCCTTCAAGTCAATGCTCTGCTGTGAGCAAGTTGTTGCTTCAACAGCAGGTTTTTAGCCTTTCCTCATTTTTCTAAATGATCTGTCTACAGCCTTATAACCCAGCTTACTACATCTCTTTCTCAAATATATGATCTGTGTAGATACCATTCAAAGGACCCTCACAATATACGGCATCTATGACTTCTAGCAAACGCTGCTACCTCAATTGCATCTTCATTCCAGAACTACAGACAGCAATAACAACAGCCAAACTACCATCTCTGAGACTTTTATAATCCTTGAGGGCATTTTTACCTAATCACAAATGCTTATGTCATAATTTACTGTTGATACCTGTTCTCAAAGAACACGTTCTTACCATGTCTGACATCAAGTACCACCAAAACCAGGGACCAACAGTCCCTGCAGAACAGGTCCATCTGCATGTCCTACCCACCTCTCTTTACTCTTGAGTTTTACATCTTGAACAAGTGGCCACACCAAAATCATGTCATTTCACCTACAGGGTAAAACATGGATCAAATCTCCCACTTTGCAATCCACAAGTGAACAAGCACTAGGTAGTGATTATTAGGGAGAGATGACATGGACTTTGTCAGGCTGGTGCTCACTCCTCTGCTCCTCCCTGATAGAGTCCATATCCTAAGAAGATTCCTGACCACACTGTAGAACAGAACTTTTCCTACAATTCGTTCCTTTTGAAGAGGTGAGAGATCAAAAGTAAAAACATTTCTTGATATATCTTACAAAACTAAAAACACTCTTTCTTTCAGATTTCAAGTGCTCTTATTATCAAGTTTACATGATCCAAGAACTTGGATCAATCTACACCATGATGCACTGATCCAGTGCTAACAACAGAAGCAGCACACCGATGAAGGGACTTAAATGTACATACTTGCATAGCTTACTTTCAGGGAGAGAAATGTATCTACTCTGAAAAAAAAGGAAAAATATGCCAGAGGTCATTAAATAAGTTCAAGGTTCTGAACACAAAATGTGGCAGGGTAAAAAAGCCACACTCAGAACAGTTAGCTCATCTTGCCAACTTGGTATCAAAGTAAATTTTTACTGAATTCAAATTCAACCACATAAAAAAGTGGCAAGACAGATAAACATTCACCCCAGGCACACCAGAGCCTCACCCTATGCTTAAGGATGTTTCAACTCCTTTTTATAGTAGAGAAACTGTACATGACTATAAATCAAATTACAAGCACCACTATTAAAATGGAAGTTTGAACAGCTACCACAGGAAATAGCAAACTCAGCTTGCTGATAAATGGTTTATCCTCATTGGTACAGCAGTTAAGAAAGTGACAGTATTGCAACACTTGGCCATATTTAAACTCTGAGTTATGTATCTGAGATCACTCTGGACATCTCTTAAGAGCAACAACAAGCAATCAGTGTTTGGAAACAGACGCAGTAAAAATGTCCCCATGTACCTCAGGGATGGTAGTTAGCTATGAGTGTCCTTCCTTCTAATCCCTCCATCCCTCCTCATTCCACCTGTTATACATTGATGTTATATACATTTTGTCAAAACACTCTTTATAAGCTTATGAAAATTAAAAATGTACACAGTAACTTGAAAAGGAAAAATATGTAGTAAATCATACTTTAAATTTGTAATTTATGAGACACCAATTCATTTCCTCTTCCCTGCATTGACAATCTTATAATACATATTCTGTGCATGTTTTTTGCTTCTCTTCTCAATTCTAAAGAGCATGGATATTTAATTATAAATTTCATACTCCCACTAAGTTCCTACCTAAATCACTTGTAAACATTTAGAACGGAAATTAAGAATTCAGCTGGCTCTTCACAGTTTACCTGTTTATCTCTTTTTACTACTATAAAAACACTCCAGTCACAAGTTCCTTGTAAAACAAAACAGCTTCTTTTATATCTCTGTCCTTTGCGTTGCTCCATTAATTTGAACTGTTGAAAGCTCTGCTACTAATACTACAGCCTGGATTGTGCAAGTGGTTATTTTTAAAGATAAGATATTGGTTGTAAATTTCCCAAGGTACTCTGACTCCAGCTCTGCATGCAGAGGAGTTGCTTAGACTTACAGGCATAACCAAGAAGTTATCCAAGAGGGCCCACCTTACACCTAATGAATAATCACACAGACTGTATTTGTGGATTAAAGTATCAGACCTTAACCCAAACAAATCCCAGAATCACACAAAAGCTGTGTCTAAGCAATAGAACTTATTTTCTCTGTCTCCCCACTATCAAATAGAAAAGTTTTTAATCTTCATGCCATAATTGTGAGTGGCTGCATAACCACATAGAGCACTAGAGTGTCTGACAGGTATTTCTGCCAGCATCATTGGTCACTTCTGTTTGGAGAGCAAACCCAAGGAGTGTGTGCATGCAGGAGGAAAAAACCTGATCATTTAAACATGAAATCAAGTTAGAATTTCTATTTCATTATATTGGCAGTAAGAAGAGAGCCATGAAGAAGTCTAGGCAACTCATTTAAATGAATATCTAAAAATGCTGAGAGCATTGGGTAAGCACAGAGAAGAACTTACAGCAGTGCACACCCATGTTCTGATGTCAGCTGCATCTTTTCAGGTAAGGAGATCACATGACCGTCATTCAGTTTGTTCAGCCAGTTAAATACAATAATTAGTTTATACAAACACAAAAAACAGATGAAAAGGGTTAAAAATCTGAAAAAGCTTGTATCCCTCTATTACTTCATGAATTAAAAGCCAAACAGAACAGAGCTATCAGGTGTAAGAAATTGAGAGCCACAAGAATTAGTGGCAGTATTTGGAAGAATCAAGGAGATATTTCCTTTACCAAGTATCAAAACATTATTTCTTATTTCGCACACTTTAGACGGTTTTATGTAACTCTCTTGGGGTGATTCATAACCATAATGTATCCCGTATTCATCTGAGCCCAGAAATTCCCGTATCTTTTAAGACCCTGCAGCAGGGAATCTCGGGGGTGGCAGGAAGCTGCCTTTTGGAGCAGGCGTTTTTTAAAAGCTGCCCGCCCCCATTCGTATCGCAGCTCTGTTTGCTTCACGGGCGGTTCCATCTTTGCTCAGGTAAAGGGTTTTTTTCCTTTCCTTTTTATCTCCTCGGCTTGGAAAAGCTGCGGCGGCGATCCCCGGGCTGCCTTGAGGGCGAATTCCGCAGCTTCCCGTGCGAGAGCCGGAGGCATCGCGCCCTAAGCGCAGCGGAGCGACTCCAGCCCAACCTGCATTAACAGCGTCCAGCCGGGAGGAAAAGCGACCCCGAGTGCCCCCAGCCCAGCTCCTCGCCTGCCGTGCCCACTGTCCTCCGCCTTGCCCCGGGAAGACGGGACGAGCCGCCGCGCCTTCCTCCGCTGCTGGAAGTGCGCCGTGAAGTTCTGCCTTTCCTCACGCCGTATTGTCTCTCTGCTCCAGTGGGGTGGTGAGGACTAGCAGATGTTTGCTTTTTTTTCTATCTGTTGGCATGCTGTTTGTTAATAAAAACCGTGGTATTTAAACTTTCCTCTATTATTATTCATTGCTTACTGGTGGGAAGAGATTATTGAAGTCCTAAAGGAGATAACTCATTCCAGCATGTTCTCCTTTAAATTGTCTCAAACCAAGACACTGACAAAAGTATAAAAGTGGCTTCCTGGAACACTAGTTCTAGTTCACATAAAGAAGAAACATGACACGAAATGGAAGTAAGAAAATACTACTCTTTCTTCTTTAAAGACTCTGAAGAGATGAACATGAAGCAGTGCATTTATTTGAACTGTGCAGATGCTATACATAATACAAAATAGCCAGAATTAGGTGAGGCTTATCAGAATCCCAGATACCACACTATGCAGAAGACAGCAACTAGTGACCAGTCACCTAAAGTCATCTGTTCAGCATGTGAGCAAATAGTGCCTCAAATCTGCTTACACTTCTCAACAATCCCATCTAATGAATGCTTCTAGTGGCTGTGTTGGAAAATGAACCTTAGAAATCATGGTGCCCAAATCCATTGCCTTGCCAAGCAAAACATATCAAACACCCAAAAGCTCACCTCCCTGCTGATTTCTATCCCATGACAAAAACCAAGGCTCCAGCCAGCTGGCAAGCTTTTTACTGCCTTTACAGAAACTTACAATCATAGTTACTATAAGCACAGAGTTACATAACACTATAATCTTACTATAAGCACAGAGTTAAAGGCTGTCATGGCAATTCAGTGTTGAATGAGGGAAACCAAAAGACAGATGGAAACTCACCAAGTAACTGAACTTTATAAGCTCATGCTACAACTGGTTTCAAAGCAGTAACTGTAAAGCCATTAGACATACTTTTATTACATTATGCAGAGATAGAGACAAAAGATTTCAGTGTATTATCTGTGTAACACAATTTGGGATGTTACCGCAAGAACTGTTAAGGACTTTAACACCACCACTGAAATGTCACAAATTCTTATGTCAAGTTAGAGAAAACAAAGACAAAATCACAGAAGAAGTAGAAATAAAAAAAGTGTTAGCTAAGCAATGGAACAGTAAGTAATCCTTAAACAACCCTCTCCCCATCAGGTTTCATTCCAAAATCCATGTTCATGACATTACACAATTAGCAGGGCTGTGACACCACACAGTGCAACTGCTCCCTAATGCAGGAGTCTTCCTATAACCATTCATCAACTGTGCCTTCACTAATTAAAAATGACTCATGAAATAAGCTGCATTATATTATTAAACTTCAAACAAACCAAAGCAAATTTAACTAAATTAAATTTAACTCCATACAGCATCATGTTAAGGATTTTGAAATTAAGTGCTGGAGAATGAACACCTGGTTGTAAAGTCCCTCTGAATGGGCAGAAAGGCCTTTCCTCTGTAAAAGTCTCCAGGGACCCAAAAAGGCAAAGGGAGCACGGCTGAGAGAAGACATGTGCAAGGAACACTTGCCAAGGTGCTCCTGCCTTGGCAGAGGGACTGGCTAGATGATTTCCAGGGGCTACTTCCAATTCTAACAATTCTGAGAAACCACTAAGAAAAATATGATTATTGCTCCTGGCTTACAGTTCACCACGCCTTTCCTGTTGCAATAGGAAAAGCTATTGGATCCTCTCAGGCTTAGATCTCAGTTTTACAAAACACAGCATGAGTCCAGCAGTGACTGATAGGAAATCAGTGACCTCAGTGATGGGTCCCACACCCAACACAAGTGTGCCTCTGAAAAAAATTCAGTACTTAAAAGCAACATCCCAGGGCACTAAATCCAGCTTCCTTATAATGCCTCATAAACATCTAACATCATCCCATAAACTCCAAGGTTTTAGCAACTTAAACTGGTAGGCTCTTCATAGTTTGCACAGTCAGACACCAGTTTTCAGAGTAAGCTTGCTTGTTGCCACACAGCTGTGACAAAGAACAGCTGGACCACACCAGGCCTGTCTGCCCTGCTCTTAGCTTTGCCCTTTTCCATTGTACCACAAACCATTTTCATCACTTTCTTGGTATGCTCAGGTCCAGCCCCATCCAAGTTATCCTCCCACATGCAATAGAGACACCAGGTGCAGAGACTTTGATATTCCTTTACCACAGCACTTGCAAACTTCCATTCACAGGTTGCAGGTCTGTGTTTCCACTGCCTATCACAATTACCAGCCTTCTCTTCTGCCATGTGCTTTCCATTTCTGTGTCTCTTTTGTCTCTTAGTAGACCACAGGTGCAGTCCTCCTGCAAAAACTTCTCCATGCTACCAAAACGTTGCACAAAACAAGTCTTACTAATATCCTGAAGACCTATGCTGTTGTCAGAGATTCTTGAATGGAAAGTGGAGTGTATATATAGAATAATTTTTAAGAACCATATAGTTAGACCCGAGGGAGAGGGCAGGGGGATGCAAGAGGGTGTGACAAGATTATTTACCAACCCAGATCCCCAACCACTCAGCTCCATCCGCCTAAATTACTCAAAACCAATCTGCAATATTTTCCCCCCCTACCTTCATCAGCTGTTTTTATAAGGTTTGTCTCTCCCTCAATGAAAATAAGATATTAAGCAACTTTCAGAATATGGCACACTGTGTGTTTTTAAACACCTGAATCAGATGGAGTGAGAGGAACAGATGGGCTGCCTGTGCTTTAAACCACTTTTCTTTTGAACTGGCTACATCACTTCAGAACAAGGGAAGAGGAAGACCACTGGCAGTAGAATCAGATCGTTTTCTACACATGGTTCTTAAATTAGGCCATTAACTCTATCATGCATACTATGCACATATTTCATGAAAGAAAACGCTGTTTATTTCCCAGACACATCTCAGGAAGTGGGTGATGAACTCCTGTCCATACAGTAAATGCAGCAGACTGCCTGGTTTATATATATACACCTATATAGCTGTATCTATATATACATATTTTGAGCATAAGCTGATAGGTTTTAACCATAATGGCTCCAAATGAACTAGACAACAATCTCCCTCACTCAAGCAGGTAGAAAAGGCTGCTGTTTCCAGATAAAGTAGGTTTCTTTCACATTTTAGATGCCCGACTATACATCCTTGGCAGGTCCCTCCTCTCAAAGAGTTTTCTGTCTTCACCAGAGTAACTTTTCCGTCCTCACAGAAGGACCAAAGCAATGCTTCAGACCACGACAGAGTGAACTTCCCAGGCAAAGACCGGCTCCTCTCCGCTTCACCCGGGAACCACTTCCCAACCTCCCGGGGAGGAGAAGCGCTCCCAGCAGTCGCTCCTGCCGGGCAGAGCGGCTCAGCCGAGCGCCGGGAGCCCCTGAATTCCCGGCAGAGCTCCGCCTCCACAGTGGCTGTCACCGCCCGCAGAGCCGGCGCTCCTCGCACCCCTTGAGAGCGACACCGATTCCGGAGCGAAGAAGGCCGGGGCGGCCCCTCACTCACCTGCGGTTCATTGGCCGCACTCGCACGGCCACCTTCACGGAGGCCATGGCTCATCCCCGGCCGGCCCGGGCTGTCCCTCGCCGCCGCCGCGCCCCGCCCGCCGCCAGGACCGAGCGAGGCCACCCCCAGCCTAGGCCGTGTCGCTATGGCGACCGCCACCCTGCCCCAGCGGGCGGTACGGCGGCCGCGCTAGGACACAACGCCCCTGGCCTTTCGCCTGCCCGGCCGCGCTGGGGCGGGGCAGCTGCGGGAGCAGGAGACAGGAGCAGACACGGGAGGAGGAGGAGGAGAAGGAGGAAGGCTGGGAAGAGGAGCTTTGAGGAGAGGTAGAAACAGATACTGTGGGTGGGCATTTCTCCATAGGGCCATCCACCGCTGTACATTTATTGGAGGATTGTATGCTGCTATACACACATATATATATACACACATATATATCACAGAATCGCAGATTCAATTAGGTTGGAAAAGGCCTCTGAGATCATCGAGTCCAACCTTTGACTAAACACCATTATGTCAACTAGACCAGGGCACGTCCAGTCTTTCCTTAAACACCTCCAGGGACAGTGACTCCGTGGGCAGTTCATCCCACTCTCTAATCACCCCTTCTGTGAAAAAGCTTCCTGGAGTCCAACATGAATCTCCCCTGGTGTGCCTTAAGACTACAAAGGAGTCAACCCTCACCTAGCTACAACCACTTTACAGGAAACCACTTGATTATATATGCACATATGCATATATATACACACACAAATATATGTGTGTGTATATATATATACACACACACTGACATACATATATATATATACAGCCCTCTATAAGTATATAACTCCCCATTATACACAGAGAGAAATCTTTATATATGGTGTTATATATATATTTTATAGAGAGAGCAAATATAAATACATGTATCTGTGAGGAATACACAGAAGATATCAGACCCAAACACCTCAACTTTAGCATGACTCCTATAGACAATCTATTGTCTCCAAAGAGGGGAAGGAATAAGAAATGAGATGTGACAGTAAAATCATCACCTGACAAGCAATTAGTATCAATGGCAAGCAAGATCTCACAGATGAACAACCTGACCTGGGAAAAGGAGGAGAGCAAAAAAGGGAAAGTGAGAGACAGAAAGACCCCATGTTTACACTCCAGAGGTGTGCAGGAAGAAGTAGGTCAGAGAAACACAGCCAGGACAGAAGAAATTTCGAGGATGATTGAGTGGTGGAGGAGGTCAAATGGGATGGGGTAGAAGGCTGTCAAACACTGAATGACAGCTGAAAAGCAGGACAAAAAGAGATTCCATAGGGCTGGAGAAAGGAGAGGATGAAGAAAGAAGGCATAAAAGTGATGTTCCCAGCAGTGCACTGAGATCAACTGAGAGATGAGGTGACATTTGAATGGAGAGTCAAGTTCAAGGGGTGGTTTTATAGCAAAACAGAAACTATTATATGTTCAATTTTCTCAAGAAAGAGGAGGAATGAGAACAAGAAGAGGCCAGGGCAAGGGGTTAGAAAGTCTATCTGGTGCAGCAGCTTAGAAGAAGGAGGAAGAAATACAGGGCCATATAGGAAAGATGGGGGAAGGAACAATAAGTGAGAGGGGGAGAGAGCAGAGCACATTGCTGGAGATCCAGGAGGCTTTCAACAGCCAGACAGGACCTCTGACCTGCAAGTCAGAGATTAAAAACTCTGCTGAAGTTTTGGAGATGGAAAAGAAAGTAGTGAATTTCTAATGTGGATTTTTCCCTGAGATTTTCAGTGATATGAAAGGACAAGCACAGGGTAAAGATGCAAGGTGAGAGACAGCTTGTGGCGCTGAAATAACCTCCAAGGGTTAGAGAGGAAAGTCAGAAGTTTTGGCACCAATGTGACTGTATCTTGTACCAGAGATCACAGGAGCACTAAAAAGAAGGAAAGGGATCAGTTCTGCCTTTTCAGAGAGGTGTTATAGTGGGAGAGAAAGAACAGGGGTGTTGAGAAATCAAAGAAGTAGCAATATTTGCTTAAAAATCAGCCAAGGACTGGGTCACGCTGGTGAGCACAGGAGCTGACACACTGCAGCAGCCAAACATTCAGGCAGGAGAACCCCTCCCAATGCATTGGGCAAACTGATTTTTTTAAAGCCTGTTGAAAACTTCATTGAGGACTCTGGGAGATGTGCAATAAGCTGAAAAGGAACAGAAAAAAGATGTTAGAAAAATATAAAAATAAGCTAAAATGGTATAAGAAAGAAAACAGACATGTACACATATGCATAACAGATAAAAGAATAAACGCAATGGTAAAAGCTACACAGAGCTCCTAGGAAAGCCAACCAAAATGTAGTCTAAGCTCTAGAGCATCTAGTAACTCCTCTCAAAAAGTTGTGCTTTCCTTGTTTCTGCTTAGCAAAGCTTTTGAAGAAATACACCTTGTTCAGTAAATACACCTTGTTCAGTAAATACAACTTGTTCAGTAAATGCATCTCCATGTGCTGTGTTCTGAGACAGTCATCAAGGGCATATGAGCTTCTCCACACTTAAAGAAAACACTTTCATTTCCACAGCTAGTGCCCATTGGAGCACAGGGTGGGCTTACCTGGGGTAGCAAGCAAGAGGTAGCAGAAACTCAGCAGCTGCAGCAGGAGCTGCAGATTCCAATGGAAGTGTACAAAAACTAACCCAGTTTGAAAGAAAAAGGAAAGGAATGCAAGTGTTCTTGCACAACAATAACTCAAACCAGCTCTCTGCTATTTTTCCCAGCAAAGAGTTGCAGTGTGGATGGATGCTACTGCCACCATTTAACACTAATAAAAGGACAGCCCCAGCACCCTAAACTAATTTTAAGCTGTTGTGAATGAAGACACAGACCCTCTTGCTTCCAAAGAGAATCGAGTTTATTACCATCATGCAAGGCCTTATATACTATATGGCTATGCTAGGCTTTTATATGTGCTAAAAATACTCTGTCTAAAATGATACTTGTTAGCATTCTTTGTTAACTAAACAAACACACATTGACCACATGCCACCTCCTGTGTTGCTGTCCACACATTCCTCTGACCAACCGCTCTGATGAAGCTTTGTCCAAGGGAAGCTTAAATGTCTTGTTTTTGTAATCATGCCAGCTGTACATTTCCTACAGTGCTTTTTGTGAATTTTCAGAGAGCAAAGGGGAGCAAAGGCCTTTTACTTATCCTATGAGATTTTCCTGTCTCCCACATTAAGCCATCTGTATGAAACTAAGAGCCCTAACCACATTTTGCCTCTTTAAGTAATTAGCATACCCAAAGTAATTGGGAATCGCCTTGATGATAAATGTAACAAATGTGAGGAGTTGCATACTTGCACCCTGAAATTTCAAATGAGTTTTTGCCACAGGGGACAGAAACAGCAGCGTAATGCAAGAGATGCAAGGTCCTGAAATTGTCAGCAGCCAAAAAAAACTGGTCTGAGAGGGAACAAGCTCCACCATAAAGGAAAGGATAGTCTAGAAATGCATTTTTTTTTTCATGCTGGATATAACTAATTCACTACAAATGTAAGTATCTAAAATTTAATTCTGTTCACTTAAAAATGGTAATTTATTTCTTTTAGACAATGCAACAGTCTTCTGTTTCCATACACTAGAAGAGGGTCCAAATAAATAAATGGTTGTACTTATTGTTTTCCTTAGTAAAGGAGATAGGTGACTTGGTCAAGAGAACAAGCAATAGTCGTATTAGCCATGATATTATGATTTTCTTCTGAAACAGCAATAATAAATAATTTCTTATGCTAGTGCATTCTTTTTTCCCCTGGTTAGTGAAGCTTTCTTGACTAAATTACAGTCTGTCAAGCAAGGTATTAAAAATTGAGAGTATAAACTGCCAGTAATAAATGTCAGATGAATGTGTGGAGGTTCTTTTCTTTCAGATCAAGCAGCAATACACTCAAACATCTTTTTAGTGGTTATGAAACAGCCTTATTAAATGAAGTGCAGTACATGTTCCCCCTCCTGTAGGGTGTTTTTGTTTGTCTCCCTGCCTGCTACTGGGTGTTTTATTGTCCCCCAAATGGGGCCAGCCAGGTTCATTTTCTGAGTGGTTACAATTAATTCAGGTGGTTGGAGTGAAGCTTTTCCAAGCACATTGCCAAGCTCTAATCAATACTAAATTTGTCCTGCTATCACATTGTCCATTCTCTCTGCTTTTTTAGTTTGCAGAGATCACATATGAAGAGCCTGCAAACAGTGATCTGTAAATCCCTGTGGACTCCTCAGCTTTGGGCAACAGCAGCTAGTCCAAGTGCTCAGCAAATCCTGATTTATAGGGAGCAATTCCTTCCCTTTCACACCTTCCAACTGAATATAGATCACAAAGTTGTTCACCCATCAAAGAACATTTTCTGTTTTCAGCGTGAGTTTTCATGTACACTGACTCTGCAAGTGCTCACAGCGCCAGTTTGTACTTGCTGGGAAATTTCCTTATTTCCTGTCACTTTGTTCATTGCCTTTGTCCCTGCTCCAATGTTCAGTGATTTTGTATTACCTTCTCCCTGACACAGCAGAACAGAGCAGTCAAAGGCCACAGCAAAAATACTGCAGACAAACCCAGCCATGCCACAAAACATTCACGCTTGTGTTTCTTTCTAGCTTGTGGGTTTAATTGAGATGAAAATATTTCTATCCTGATAAACTAGAGAAACTTTGCTTATCCCACAGTCTTCCTACAGGCAATAAAAGCCATGAAAACTGTGAAGCATCACTCTGTGTGGACCCAATCAAGGCCATGAGGAGGGCATGAAGCTCTGATGCTTCCACCATACACAGCTCTTGGTTATTTATATTTCAGAGAATTTTGTTGAATTTAGAAAAAGAAGATGAAGAAATAAACCCCATTTGTTTTTATTACAGGACTCATAATAAACAGCAGCAATAACAATGAAATGCCGAGCTTCCTTGACCTTAAGCAAAGGGCAGGAGGGGGGAAGTGGTGGCTGCAAAGATATTTTAAAGAACCCTGTGCCCTTTGTTTTGTTTCTCCAGAGCTGTTTGGCAAGCTCTGATGAAGCAGGTACCTGTTGAAGTGAAATTGTATTCCCAGCCCATTATATTGGTGATGCATCATAACTGGTTATTTAGGTGCTGCAGGTACTCTTTCTAAGAAATTTGAAGTAATTTTTACAATACTTCAAGCCTTCAGGGACTTTTAAATAAGCAACATAAATGACCATTTTAGTGAATATGAGAGCGCTATACCTCTGTTTGGGGATCAAGGAAACAGAAGTAATTCAAATAAAACTTAGGGGAGTGAGGAGGAATGAATGTCACTTTTATTGAACTGGCAGGCAGACTCTGAAATCCCATCTGAGGAGCTGGAAAGATGGCTTTTTTCCTGTCTTATTGCATTCAGATTCTGCAGGAGTAAATTAGCTGTCCTTAAAGTGACTCTGAGCAAGTATAAGTGTGGCACGCTGTGCTGGATGAAATATAGAAGCCATTAATTCTTCCTTACTTTGTCTCAGGTTGACAGGTTTTTGTATTTGTTTTTTTAGAGTGTCTTCTCTATGGGCAGTTGAAGGACTTTATTTTAAAAAATAATTTATAAAATGTCAAGATTTTTGATTCTGTGAAACCAATTTCTTTATCTGCATTGACTCAATAAAAAATAAGCAGTTTTGAACATTGATACTAAATTATAAAGTTATGTGGGTTGTACTCCTGATGGAGGTATAAAACAGTACAGCCAGCCTTTCTGAAAAGAAATTTAATGTATTGTTCAGGCTTGGATTTCAAAGCTGTACTTTATCTTAACAACTAACTCTAAGACAACAAACAAAGAAAAACAAACAGAACTCTAAAACGTGACCAGAACTGCTGCCTGTCATGTTCTGAATTTGTCACATGTATGCATTGCATAAGGCATCCACTGGCACACCATTTCCTGCACCATGCGCTGCTGTGAACAACTACAGAACACACTGTTTTCTTCCACCAGTGAAGTGGAAGAAAGTGAAGTGTGAACCTCAGTCAACAGCTTATTTGCCTTTGGCTTTAATTTTTGACTCCCTTTAATACATGTTTTTCTTTATATACTTCCTACATGCTCTGGAATCTGGAGCATTTTTTTTTTCCTGAAGTATTACTGAGCCAAGAACTCTACCTAATATTCCAGCTTCTTTACAAAGAGATGGCCTGCCCCAACATAATTTATAGTTAAGCAAAAACTACTTCATTGATTATGAAGTAGTTCCCCTGCAAGAACTCCTTTTCTTCATGTAAACCTTTGCAACTTCAAATTATTTCTGAAAAAAGGCTGCCTAATAATTAATAGAAATGAAGGCATGCATCCTCCAAAATTATTCCAAAAATTCAAGGGCTGCAACCTCAATCTCTGCTCTGTTTATTTGTTCTGAGGCAGCTCTGCCATAAGGATTTTCCAAGTACCTTCAAGAAACTACATTAAAAAAAAAAAAAGTAGCCTTTTCAATATTGGAAGTAAAACCAGCTATTACCTACTGAATGTTTACAGACATTTTGAAGTTTCTGCATACTCCCATCGGCAGCGCTGCATCCAGCTCTGGGATCCCCAGCACAGGAAGGACACGGACTCTTGGGGAGAGTCCAGAGAAGGGACACAAAGGTGGTTTGCAGGATCTCTGCTACAAGGGGAGGCTGAGGGAATTGGGATTGTTCAGCCTGGAGAGAAGGAGGCTCTGGTACGACCTAATTGTGGCCTTTCAGCCAGGGCCCAATTTATAAGGAGAGATCTAATAAATAAGGCCTTATAAATAAGGAGAAATCTGGAGAGCGATGGTTTACAGGGTTACAGAGTGACAGGACAAGGGGTATGGATCCAAACTGTTTGAGACCAGATGTTGGGAAGAAATTCTTTACCGTGAGGGTGGCGAGGCACAGAGCAGCCGTGGCACGGGTGTTCACGGCTAGGTTGGACAGGGCTTGGAGCAACCCTGTCCAGTGGAACTTGTCCATGTTCACACCAGGGTGGTTTTGTGGTTTTACCAGACGACCTTTAATGTCTTTCCAACCCAAACCATTCCACGCCTTCCCGAGTTGCTGCAAAGAGACAAAAAAAAACCCCAAAAAAACCAACAAAAAAACTCTCCCCACACTTTTGTTTGCTTATTACTCTTTTAAGACAGGACAGAGCCAAACCCTCGGGGCAAGAAATGACCATTTCTTGGCCGACAACAAGCTTTTATCCCCTTTTAATCCCTATCTCGCTTTCATCCCGTTTTATCCCTTTCACTCGCTGAGCACGCGCCGCTCCCATCGGCGCTATCGGCGTTCGGCGCATCGACTGCTCTGCGAGCGGCTTTGCCATCGGCGTTCGGCGCATCGACTGCTCTGCCAGCGGCTTTGCCGCCTGCGCTGCGTGCGGGCAGGGCGGGACGGGCCGGCCGCCATCGAGAGCGGCGGGGGGACCGGAGAGCGGAGGTGAGGGGCTCTGCGGTCCGAGTCCAGCATCTGGGAGCCGGGTAGGCGCAAGGAGGGGCTGCCTCGGGGTCCCGCTCTCTGGCGTTCCTCTTCCGCCGTCGCAGCTCTGGCTTTCCCCGAAAGGGCAGGAGCGGGGCGGGTGTGCGGCCTGCGGGCAGACGGACAAGGCGCCCCCCAGGCTCGCGGTGCCGCTGCCCGGGGCTGGGAGGTGTCGCCGGCGTTGGCCGGAGCGCCCCGGCCGCTGCTAACGCTTCCCCTGTGTGTTCTGCCCGCAGGCAGGTTCGCAGGTGCCGCCGCCGAGAATGGACATCAGGCCGAACCACACCATCTACATCAACAACATCAATGACAAGATCAAGAAGGAAGGTACGGGTGGCTGCCGGTCGCCTCAGGAACGGGGAGGTTGTCCAGTGGGGCCTGGTCATGCACTTATACATGGTACTTGTGTTACAAAGGGGCTTTTAGGAGCTCCCGGAGGGCTCGGAAGTGCCGAGCAGGAGGCGGTCATGGGCCGAGCTCTCTTGTAATGAAAGAGTTCGAGCAAGCAAATGCACCTCCCACTAGATCAGGTTGCTCCGATCTCCCTACAGCTCAGTCTTGAACGCTTTCAGGGATGGGGAGTCCGCAACCTCTTCCAGTGCCTCACCATCCTGGCAGTAAAGAATACTTTCCCAATATCATATCTAAGCCTTCTCTCAGTTTGAAGCCATTTCCCCTTGTCCTGTCACTCCAAGCCCTTGTAGACAGGCCCTCTCCATCTTGTACCTCCCTTCAGGTACCTCAGGAAGGCCACACTTAGGTCACTCCAAAGCCTTTTCTTCTCCAGGCTGAACAACCCCAAATCTCTCAGCCTTTCCTCATAGGGGAGGTGCTCCATCCCTCCAACCAACTTGGTGGCCTCCTGGGCTTGGCACCAACAATTTTTAGGGGAAGTGTTTTGATAGAAAGCCTTTGTTTATTTAAAAAGCCTCCACACTATAGTTAGTCAGGAGCAGGTGGAGAAAGTGACAGTGGACTGGTGTTACCAAGTGTCAACAGCAATAAAGAAGAGGCAGCATTCTTACATTGCTAAAATAGTTCAAATGTAAGGTTTTGTGTTAGAATGATTACACAGTACAGATTATTTATTCAGCTTGATTTGGATAGGACTAAGGTTTAATCTGGCATGTCTTCAGGTGATGGTAAATAATTAAAGTAAATCCATTGCAGCTGTAAGCTGCAATAGTCTCATACAAAAGCCATTTGGAACCAGAATATGAAAAAATACTTCATGTGAGTGAGAAAACGAATTAAACAGTTACAACCAAAATTTGCAACTTTAATTAGCCTTTAGGTAGTAACTGTTCTGCTACATTCTTGTTTTTCATCATATCTCTTTACTGCTGCTTGTTTCAGTTTTGATTTTTCTGATCAGTCCAGATGGCTGTCATGCATCATACTAGATTGTGTGAGAGAGTGTGTGTGCATATGCACGTATGAAAACATGTTTTTCATACCCTTATGTAATTGTTACTCCCTCAGAGTGGTAGAATAGATGGCACTACAATTTTTTCACTACCTGAAGCCTTGAGGTGTGAAACCAAAGCACACCAGCTTACAAAACCTGGACAAATAAACTTGTACTCATGCAAGGGTTTTGACAAACTCATGTGCTAACTGTGTGAGCTAAAGCTCATAAAAACATTGTTCCCAAAGGACAGCAGACTGTGTAGAAGTGTAAATTTGCTTGTAACCTGTTATAATCTGTTTTCTCCTGTGGTCCCCAGAGCTGAAGAGGTCGCTGTACGCGTTATTCTCACAGTTCGGTCACGTGGTCGACATCGTGGCTTTAAAAACCATGAAAATGAGAGGACAGGCATTTGTTATATTTAAAGAACTTGGATCATCCACCAATGCCTTGAGACAGCTGCAAGGCTTTCCCTTTTATGGGAAACCAATGGTAAGTTATTTTGTTACCTGTGGAAAGAAGAAAAATACCCTGATGGTGTGATACAGTGGTTTGGTACTTGCACCTTGGGGATGAACTGTCACATGTAGTTGTTACCAAAGGATTACTCGGCCATGTCACACCCTGATGAGTGTCTGCATTTGTGCAGGCTGGAGGGATGCTGAAGAGACTGCAGTTACAACACACAGACTTTGAACTTAACATTTGGATTTCTTAATGGGGGGATTTTTGTTTTTCTGTGCTGGATTAAAGTTTTCAAGAGCTTAAATACTTTTATTTTACTCATCATGTCTTCCATTGAACCAGTTAAATAAATTCTGTAATATTACTGAAAGTGGATTAGTTTTCAGTTACTTTATGTAGAGTAACATTAACTACTCTTAGATTTGTAGTGAATAGCTAATATGATGCTTCCTTTTTGAGGTAATAGTGAGGAGGGTGAAGATCTCTAGTTTGCTTTCCAGATGTGACAAGTGATTTTTTTTTTTTTTATAATTAATGGCTAGTTCTGCTTGACTGTAGATTGCCAAACCAAATAACTGTACTTCAGTATAACTTCAGTGAAACAAATATGGTGCTGATTGATGGAACATGATTTAGTAATGTACTTCACAACATGCAGAATAGCACAGTTGACCTGCTTTGTTCTTGCCTGCTTGGATAATTAGGCATCTCTTAAGTCTGCAACTGTTGGAGAGGTGTAATGATACATGCAGATGTCCCACGACTTCAGCAATGGATGGGTGCATTACTGCTGGCTCTCAGCTCATGGCTTTGAGCACTGAAGAGAGCAGTTGTGCTGCTGAGCCACAAGCTATTTGCCTTAACACCTTCAGATTCTCTAATTAAATCCTTAACACAGAATTTTGCAAGCTCAGTCTGCCATTTATCCTTAAGGAGTTTTGTGCTCAGTAGAACTCAATAAGAAATAAAAGCATTAAAGCTTCATAACCTTTCAAATGTACTTCCCTCTTCAAACATTGCTGGCAGCCTGTATGCTCTAAGCACTGAACAAAAGCATTAAAAAAAACCTTAAGCTGCTGTGTAGTTTTGTATTCAGGTAGTCTCTGATAGGAAAAACAATAGGATTGTGTGCATGAATAATAATGTTGCTCACTGCTATAGTTGTACCTGCATGTGCTTAACCTTCAGCTGTGGGGGGCCTTTGTGAAAAGAGCAGCAGCATTTATGCAGTCCTGTTGGGATTAAGGTGGATGCTTGCCTTTTCTGTTTAATAAGTTTGAGTTTTGCTGATTCACATTTCTGCAGAGATCTGAGAAATCGCTGTCAAATTTTAACTCCCCCTCAAAATGGGATTGAAAACTCAGTTTTAATAGAAGCTAGAGCAAATTTTCTCAAATGTGCTCTGTGTAGCTCAAATGCATCTGTAAATTCTACCTGGAGAGGTGTTAAAAAGATACTGATACATAAATGGAGTTCTGATTTCAATGAGCTAAAGTTAGTAATTTCCATGTTAGGAGTTTTTTTTACACTTCTGTAATTGTGTTCAGAAATAACTATGAGAATCGATTACTCTATAAGTGTACCTACACTTTATAACAATATTTAAATATAAAAGGTTCCTGCAAAAAAAAAAAAGTTGAAATACACAGTTAATGTAAGTGGTACAAAATGTTCAGTATTATTAATTGCAGAATATACTCTGTTTTTCTTTCACAAAGCGTATTCAGTATGCAAAAACAGATTCTGATATCATCTCTAAAATGCGTGGGNTAGGTTTTCACCATTTCTGCTTCATGTGATTAGTTCATTCAACAGGTTTTTATTTTTTTCCTTCCTGTAACACCACAACCACACACCCACTGAACACTTTTGCTGATAAGGAAAAAAGAAAGGAAAAGAAGAAAGCCAAAACTCTGGAGCAGTCAGCAAATGCACCAAATAAAAAGGTTATCCAGGTAAGCTGCTTCTCTGTTTAGAGAAATAAAAACAAACCGAAACCACACAAAAGCTATTCTAAATAATTTTTTTAGGACTTGATGTTGTCTTTTGTTACTTTTCAATTCCTAAAATGGTGTCTGTTGATTATCTAGATGTCTTGAGCTTTTACTAGAAGTTAAAGGAGAGGGGGCTGGTTATGTAGTCCTTGCTGTTCCTTTTTTTTTTTTCCCCTCCTTTGGTATTACCAGATGAAAATAAAGATGTAGGGCAAAGGTACAACAAAGCAAAGTAGAAACTAGCCTCTTTTAAGAAAAGAAAAAAAAAAAGAACGTGCTTATCTTTAGTACTGGCTTCAAGTGCTCAACCAGCTTTTCTCTTCAGTGTTTTAATGCCTTGTTGCCCAATAAGGACAGAAGAATGGTAAATGAGAACAAGATAATCCATTTACATTAGATATTAGATGTTTGATATTAGATTAACAGGAGTTAGGTTGGAATTTATCTCCACTAAGGGTTGGCCTGCCTAAAGTAACAACATTTAACTAGTTTTTCTGTTGAAGTACAGCAGAAAACATCAAGGCACCTGACCAGATCCCCCCAGTTTATATGTTGGACATGATATTCTGTACTATGGAGTATTCTTTTGGCCAGTTCTGGTCATCTGTCCTGGCTCCCTCCTAGCTTCTTGTGGACCTGCTCACTAAGAGAGCATGGGAAACTGGAAAGTCTTTGATGTAAACAAGCACTGCTTATCAACAACCAAAACATCAGTTTGTTATCAGGGTTACTCTCATACTAAATTCAAAGCACACTGTACTAAGAAAACTATTTCTATCCCAGGTGAA